>JAJOOS010001991.1:0-38927 GCA_029582725.1 Solanum chiquidenum
TATACAAACACAAACGCACTTTATACACTTGCGTTTGTATAAAAAACGAGAGTGGCGAGCGAGATTCACCAGGAGAGAGGTGAAATAGCAACAGTTTGCTATGGGGTACAATTAAATCAAACTATATTTATAGCATTTAATTTGAATTAATAGTTTGTTATTATATACAATTTCCCCTAAAATCTTTACCAAATGACTCTTATGTGTCTGGGCGTTCGTTAAATCTATTATGCATTTGATGAGAAGAATAATGTGTTCACTTGTGTGGCCCATCAAGAATCTTTCTAAAGATCTATATCGGACAGTTCAACTCAATTTTATGTATTAGTAATTTGGTTTATCGATTTCTGATTTTTGAACATGTTAAATCGATAATCAAACCAATAAGATATTTATTATCGATTTTCGGTTAATCGGTTTTTGGTTCTTAACGAATCGAATTTCGATTTAACCGATAAAAAAATGCTCATGTTCGTAAAAATAGAAATAGGAGTGGATTAGAAGTCCAACACAAATTTCTACGTTGATGACTTTGTTTAAGACATATAATTGTTTGAATTCCTTCTAAAGACTCACGCAATAAATTGAGGAAATGACATTAATTATTTTTGTTTGTCACAATCAAATCTAAAATTGAGAAGAGAGAATGTAATACTAATTTATGTCGAGAAGAGAGAAGGTATCACAATAGAGATGGAGTGATTCTAGTTTGTGTTCGATCCCTACGACCGAAAGTAATACTAAAATTTAGAAAATAGAACTGGTAAAATGTTAAAGTCATAGATATATGATAAGGAGTAAAATAGTAATTTTAATATAATCTTAGCGAATTATTGGTTAACCATTAAGTACAAATCATAAAACCAAAAATCAAACCGATAACTTAATCAAAAAATTTACAAAATCATTTTAAAATCGTTAATTCAATAACCGTATACCAATAAATCAATAATGTTTCAATTCAATTTATTGATTAAATCGATTTTTACACACCCGGTACGCATTTAAGTGTCTATCATCACATAGTAGACAAGGTGTGAGACACATTATGACATTTGAAACGTAAAGTTTGGTGCAAGAAAACCTTGTACATATATATTATTATTATAATAATAATAATAATAATAATAATAAACAAACAAATATATATACAATTCATATTTATAATATAATTATAATTATAATTATAATAAATAAATAAATGTAGTAAGTGAATATTTAATGTACATATAATCTATATATAATATATGTATAATCATATAATCGGTCTATATTATCTTTTAAAAATAGATTATATATGTAAATATCCTTCTATTTAAACGTTTGATTAGACTATTTTACGAGTAAAAAATTATTTGGACCCAATTCATATGAGCACCAAATTGTAATATCTTACCATATTGTATTTATTTCATAGTGAAAATTAATTGAGAAAAAGATTTTTTAATTAAAAAATCAATATAGTTGAAAAACCCTAGCTTCTAACACATTTTTTTTTCTTCATATAATAAGACTAGTGGAGTGAAACTATCATAATAAGTGGGGTAGGTGAGCATTATATATGCATGTGATTTAATGATTAATTATGATAGTAATTAGTAGATTTGAAATATACTACCTTTTGTTTAATTTTAGTTTCCTCTAAAATTTTTTTATTTTTTTTTTGTATCCAAAGGTTGAAAGTATAGTAAACTTTTGTATGTAGTTTTTAGCAAAAAAAAAACGTCAAAGTAATAGTTAAGTTGATTTCACATACGGTCCTTTCTTTTTTTTATCGGGGCTTGCTTATAGAAAAAAGATAAATTTAGTTCTCCGCTTTTAGTTATTATGTCCTTCGGGAGACTAAACTCCACCTACTAGAAGTCCTTTCTCTCACTTTGCCCATCTATTTAATTTTTGTACTAAAACAGAAATCAAATTCAAATTTATGATATAATTTACAACCTTATTTCACGATTTTCTTATTTATTTCACACATTATAATATATAGTAAAATCATAAAACTATTTTCCTTTTCATAATTATAGTAATTGGTGGACCCTTTAACCACTATAACATTACTTTGATTTTTTCCATATTTAAATAATTGAACATTGTGACTTGACCATCTATAAATAGATTGTTCCAATATTTTTCATACCATCAAAAAATTCCACTTCAATGGCTAAACTCCTACACTTCTTTGGTACAATCTTCATTCTCCTATCTCTTGTAGTTTTTCCGATTATCGGGAAAAAAGATGAATATGCGTTCGAAAAATCTATAAATACAGAGTCCATGAGTCTAAAAAGGGAAAAACTTAGTCATTTCAAATTCTATTTTCATGATATACTTAGTGGCACGAAACCAACATCGATTCTGATCGTACCACCACCAAAAAACACCGCAAAAACGGGTTTCGGCCTAGTCAACATGATAGATAATGCCCTAACCCTAGGACCAAAATTGAGTTCCAAGATTATTGGAAGGGCACAAGGATTTTATGGCTCGTCTTCATTAAGTGAATTGAGTTTATTAATGATCATGAATTTTAATTTTATTGAAGGGAAATATAACGGTAGCTCGTTGGCGGTGTTCGGTCGGAATTCGATAGTCGATACGGTCCGGGAGATGCCGGTGATCGGTGGTAGTGGGCTTTTCCGATTTGCTAGAGGGTATGTTCAAGCAAGGACTATCACATTGAATGTGACAACTAAGGATGCTATTGTTCAATATGATGTTTATGTGTTACATTATTAATATTCAACTAATTGTTCTTATTAATTTATGTTAATTTTGTTTAATTTTAGTAAAGACAACATTTGGTGATTTTTTTTTATATGTCTCAATTTTGATGAACAGAGCTATAAAATTTTGCAATGTATAAATGAAAATATGATAAGGATAACACGTAGATATAATACAAACGAAATGCACTTCCTAACATCGCATTGGTTAAGTACATTATTAGCTTAATGAAGTTTCGAGTCTTAAATTGAATCTGAATAAAATGACATATTATAAATATATTTCTAAAAATAAAATCGTTCAAAAATGTAAACCTACTTAATTTATTGTATACATAAGAGTGAGAAAAATTTTGTCAAAACTTTACGCATCGCAAATTAAATTTATTGGACTCCAAGAAGGATACCAAGTTGGAAATTTTAAAAAGGTTTGGGTAAGAAATCATTATAGTTGGAGAAATTTAGTGTCAATGGCACTATTTCTTTTCTTTTTAAAAAAAAATAAAAATATGATAGATTAGTGGAAAATTTCATAATGTGTGGAGTAGGTGAGTTCTAATGCATGTGATTTATAATGATTTAAGATAGCACTATATTTTGAAGGAACACCAACGCCCCCCCCCCTACCCCACCCCCTCCCCCCATGCCTTGTTTTTACATCAACTCTTTAACTATCCATTTAAAATTATGAGTATTTATATTATCGATTACTCTATCGATCTTTTTATATCCATACTAAAAATGGGGAGTAAGATTAGTTATTCGTTGTTATCTAACTTATCATCATCCGTTATTTAATAAATAATGTGAGCCGCATGTCCATCTGTCAACACCAATAATTGATCGTAAATGTTACACAATTATTCATTTTTTTAATCAGTTATCACTTTGTTTTCAGTCAAATAATTTCGTATTAACTAAACCACAAGACCTACTACAAAAATAAATAAATAAATAATACATTTATATAAAAAAAATCTTTGTGTGTGACATAGATATATACATAAGTTTTCTCATTATATTCTCCCTAATTAAAGGCCATAAATTAAATACAATACACCCCTTCTATACTACAACAACAATGAGAATGTAGCATACCATGTGTACAATCTCATGAGTGAAATCTGAGAGGATAGAGTATGCATAGATCTTATTCCTATCTCGTAGAGACAGAAAAATTATTTTCGATAGACCCCTAAGACTATTTTCTACTCATAACTAAAAACAAATATACAATCAACTACCAAACATCCCCCCCCCCCCCCTTTGTACATTCCAATCCCTTGCTTTTACAATGAACTCTTCATTTCTTGCCTATATAATACATATAATAATAATTATTATTATCTTGTCAATTATGTAGCAAACACTTTGCCCATTTCAACAAACTTCTTCTTCAATTCACTTCTCTTTTGATCTTCAACATCCACAAAATCCACTTCTTGATTATCCTCAAAATTATTTTTTAAGGATTGATACTCAACATTAATATTTTTTGTGAAAATCTTGAAACCAACCAAATAAAGAGAAACCACTAAACAAGTGGTTCCAATAATATACCAACTAAATTCAATATTCACTAATGATTTTGCCCTTTC
Source organism: Solanum chiquidenum (assembly GCA_029582725.1). Lineage (NCBI taxonomy): Eukaryota > Viridiplantae > Streptophyta > Magnoliopsida > Solanales > Solanaceae > Solanum > Solanum chiquidenum. The sequence continues at coordinate 4,325 of JAJOOS010001991.1, forward strand.
AAGTGATTTATGTCCATGACATCTAACAACTTGATACCCTTCTTCCAAGTTAATAAAACAATCTTTTGGTATAAATTTTGGTGTCCAAAGCATAACACCAATAACCATAAGCCAAAGTCCTTGAAACATAATACTATAAGATCTCACAAAATTATTCAAGAAATTATTAGGAAATGGAATTCCCAAAAGGGTAGTTATTAAACACACAAAAATTACTATTTGTAAAAGCCAATGATATTGTCCTTCAACCCCCATATGGTCACTTGAGTGAAGATGAAATAAAAGTAATTCTTGGCCAAAAGCAATTGATGCAAGAAAATTTGTAAGTCCATTTTGGGAATGGATTGTAGGGGTAATTTTGTCAATTAACATGGAGAAAAATGAATAAATAAATAAAGATAAAGAGATACATGAATGTTCAAGATAATGAAGATGGTTAGAAGGGATTGTTCCATCTAAATTTAGTAGATTATGATTACCAAAAATTTCCATTAATAAGAAAATTAAGGTAAAACACATAATCAAGAAAAGTTCAAAATGTCTTATTTTTGGTGTTGGAAACCATAGTAAAGAAGTATAGCCATTTGGGTGCAAAACATGTAGTTTAATATGGTTAAACAAGTGCCAAATACCTATTAGAAAGAAACCAAGACCTGTTCCTACATGCCCCACCAACTTTGCCATCTTTCTTTAATAATTCACAAGCACGATAGGTCAGATTTCGATTTATTGTGAAAGTTACTTAATGAATCTGACTTTGAGGGTGGTGAGTGAACTTGCTTGCCGCAGAGTTCAGAATCGAGCAAGACTGTCTTGATGAATACAATAAAAACTGAAAACGTTCTCTTGTAATATGAAAACCCTTATATTGGTTCTAATTACAAGTGATGCTAGTTTTCTTGTGATTGTTCTAATTCATGCACAAAGAAGTCCCCCGATTCGATTGTTGTGAAAGTTGTTGAATGAATCTATTTCATTCTGATTCGATCTGAACCGAAGATCATAGATGAACAACTTGTTGCAAAAGTTCAGAAGTGAGTAAGACTATCTTGATGAATGAAATAAGAATTGACGCCACTATCTTGTACTACAAAAACCCTGATTATTATGAAGATAGTTTATATATAAATATCATCTATTTTTTGCTAGAACACCATTTGTTTCTACTATGTATATATAGTGGGATATTTCTTGTTTTTTTAAATAAAAAATATATAACAAAACCTAGATGTTATGTTTACTTATCTGGACTTCTAAGTTGTCAAAATTTTATTGTATTATTGAAGAAACCTTAACATTCTAGGCAAGTTATGACAATAAAGTTTGTTCATAAAGTTAGTTTCCCTATTTAAGGGAAGTGATATCATGAGAAGGAACGTAAAAAATAATGTAAGTGATCGTAGATGTATGTAGAATTTTTCGTAAATAATATCAACATTTATAGACGTAAACATGATTTAATGTTATTTTTATATAATTTATATTTAATATTTTCATTATTTATACATATGTATCTGGTACTATAGTATTCAACCTTAGTTATAAACATTGTGTAACCAAATCAGTTTCATTTTTTTTATTATTCAGCTTTAAGTTCTGTACACTGATAAATCGACATACTTGCTTGAATATTTTCCACTACCTTTTAAGTTTTATTTGCATTTATGTTTTTTTACCAAACAAAAATAAAATACTACGTGGTACTAATATATTGGTTTTTTTTTTCTTTGTTTGCAATGCAATATTTATTTATTTTTAAAAAAAAATGATCAACCAAGCAATCTCTTTCTTATTTCCTTTAATCTTAATTTACGTTAACTAAAATATTGTTTAGTTTTAATTATTAATCTGGATGATTAACTATTAAACTTTATTGTAGTAAAAATTACGTAATAGTTAATGAATTAATTTGCACTAATAATATAAAAATTATGTACATTATCGATTTATATATACAAATTACAATTGTATTGCTTAATTAGAGCCCAGATATCTTGAGTTTGAACTTAGATATAAAAAAATTCTTAGTAGAAAACATTTTTATCCGAATGGGATTGTTCGCGGGCATCCTAAAAAAAAGGTTGTTATACACCCCAACCCCATCTCTTGAAGGAAAAAAAAGGTAGCACCGAAGAAAGGAAAGAGCGAGATGGAAGTCATATACCACATCTAAAGACAAAAATGCTCTCGTAGGATCTTTTACTTCAATCTGATGGTAAAATTGGTGACTACACGACTCTATACCTAGTCATGATCGAGTGACAGTGAAGCCAACCCACCGTCTATAGGCGCAGGGACGATAGCCCGACGCAGGCCTATAGTAAGAAAAAAGTAGGTTGAGGGTAATGATGTCACTTAGCCATATACTATACAAAGGAAATGTGTCGGTACAGAGTCACTTCAGCCTACACAACGCAAATTTAATGTCAATGTGGATATCGAACACCGATGAGAAACTAAGAAAATATATGTCTCATTACGTTTTAAGCTGAATTAATCATATTTCTTTAAGAAAACAAGATATTTTAATAATCTTGACTTACATTAATAACTCTTATTCTCAAAATCTATATTGCATTAATATCCCCAAATTATAATCTTTCTAAATACTATATGTTAATTGTAATTAATTAAGTAATTGTTTCTCACCAACAACTGCAATTTGTATTAAGTTCCTTCAACTAAATAATTAATATTCATTTCCACAATATCTACCAAAATACCTATAAATACAACAATTTCCTCTTATTTTTTTCACTCAAATTAATCATTTATATTCTTCTTATTTTTTTATCCTACAGTATTTGTTCTGAGTTGGATTATTTCTCCTTCGAAAGTTCTTCACGTGGTTCTCAATATTTAGCTTGTTTGGTCAAACAGACTATCATAGTATTGAAAAGTACGTGAAGATACTTCTGGAGTAGAAAATATCCAACTAATTTTTTGCTTTTTTTATATGGGATTTAAAAGTATAAATTCGTTTTCTTATATTGTCAATACAATTTAATCAATTACCATATAATTTTATTTTTCAGGTACTTATTAGATTAAACCTAAAGGGTATAATTTCAAGTTTGTTGTTATTTTTTTTTAATATTGTGTTTTTGGATAAATTATATAAATGTATCGTGATATATAAGCACTTGTAGTTAATTCTTGTCATTTTTTCTAAAAATAAGATTGTATTAGATTTGACCGGCTTAGTTGAACTTCTAATCTTATATTAACAAGAGTTTATGTTATGTGCAGTTGTGCACTGATAATATTAATCTTTTTAAAATAATTTTTGATCTATAATGATTTGTAAATCTTTGTATCAAACTTATATTGATTAGAATTGAGATACCATTTTTTTTTATTTTAGGAATAAGATGATTGATATGACAATTCAAAATAAAAATATTTATTTCTAAATTGAATTATATTATTGATAGAGCTTTTGATAAAACAATTGGTGTCACTCATTTTAAAGAACTCTTAAATTTTGACATTTGATTTAATCACTTTTTTAAAATAATTCAAATTGAATAAGAAAATATTTTCACTTTTTCTTCTCATATTTTTTTCTCACTAGTCTTCTCTTTGTTATTTTTTCCTTTTTATTCAAATTAATAACTATCACTTGATAAATATAATTCTGGTAAGGAAATTTCATATCTAAACAAAAAATTAAACAAGATAATAATAACAATAATAATAAGAATAAGAATAATAATTACACTCACGTTTATATATTATATAATTATAATATAATAACTAGGGATAGTTTAAGCACAAATAAATTATTTTAGATAATGTAATCTCATTTTTTTTTTCTAATGACCATATTAATTTCCTAATCATGAAATAATTAAAAATTAACCTGTCTCAACACTATGAAATTAGCTATGAACTTTGTCACTGTTTAATTCACTCATAACCACTGTTTAATTCACTCATAACTAGCAGAAATTCATCGCTAAATCAATTCAAAATAAAATTAGCGATAGATTTTGTTGTTTATCCATCACTAAATTCAATTTTTTTAGTTGTTCGAAAGAATATTTATAAAATTTCACATACAAGTATAATCTAAAATTTCCAATATTTTGTAAGCAATATTGAAATAACTCACATATGATACAAATTACTGATTTTATCATTTAACCAAGTTCAAAACACTAAAACATAGTTTTAAGTTATACAAACCCAAATTAGAAGCAACAACATGAGTTTTATTTTTTAAAATAATATACTAGTCTAGACTTCTTCTTTTTTTTGGCATTTGAGGTGAAAACATTGAAATCATGATGAGAAAAAAATAATCAGTCTCAAGTCTCAACACTTTGAAATAAGCTATGAACTTTGTCACTATTTCGCTCATAACTAACAGAAATCCATCGCTAAATCAATTCAAAATAGAATTAGCGATAGATTTTGTTGTCACTAAATTCAGTTTTTTTAATTGTTCAAAAGAATATTTATAAAATTTCACATACAAGTATAATCTAAAAAATCTAATATTTTTGTAAGCAATATTAAAATAACTCACATATGATACAAGTTACTGATTTTTTCATTTAACCAAGTTCAAAACATAACCACTAGTACATAAGTTTTAAGTTATTACAAACCCAAATTAGAAGCAACAACTAACATAAGTCTTGTTGTTTTTTTTTTAACATAAGTTCAAAATAAGTAAATATAGTCTAGATTTCTGTCATTTGAGGTGAAAACACTAAAATCATGATGATAATAATTAAGTTGCTTTAACCAACAATTTGCAGCACCATGAAGATCATCATATATAGTACTAGCTTGAGCTTTGTCCATCCAAACACCATTTTGCATCTTGTAAGATGCTATCCCAAAAGGTGGAAGAGGAATTCCTCCATTTTTCTTCTTTAGCATTGAAACACCTTCTTTTGTTTCATCGTTTGTGTTCTCTGTAATAATAATAATACGTCAGAAGTAAATTTAAAGGTTAGTAATATTAAGTCTTAAATAGATGTGTGAGGTGATTTTCTCTTTTATAAAAACAAGTGATATTTTGTATGAAATTGATCTTGTCTCTACACTTTTATGATATTATTAAAAAAAAATCTATAGAAATATTTTGACCTATTTCACTATTGTCATGGTTGATTTTTTTAATATAAAAATAGCAAAAATTAAAAGACATACCTTGAAATAGTGATGATATGGTATGATAGGTAATGAAATATGTTGACACTTTTTTCCTCAACCCAAGAATTGGTATATAGCCAATTGGGGACCTAAAAAATATAATAAAGACAAATTAAATAAAATTTTATTAAAATAATGGGGGGAAAAATGAGAGAGATTTTTTATTATTTAATGACATAAAAAAAATTGTAACATCATTCTTTAATTAATCTATGTATACATAATAAATTTTTGTCATGAAAATAAATAAAAACTTTATTTCTAAGTGATTAATTTATTATCAAAATTTACTTTTATAAAATAGTAAAAAAGTTAGAAAAATATACCAAGTAATAGCCATCCAACTTGCTGGAGACAAATCAACACTGTTTAGTTTGAGAATTCCAGGGGTTTTTTGGTATAATTTAGCTACCTAAAACATCAAAATTAATTAAGAATATATTATTTTTCATCATGATAAAAAAAAAAAAAAATCATAAATTAATGAAATCTGATTTTAATTGTGACAAATTATAATAAATTAGAAATTGAGTATGCATACCTTATCTATTAAGGGGTGTCTCCAAGTATAAGCACAAACATCAGAATATTCAAAATAGAGATATCCAAGTTGATTTTTTGAATATTCAGTTGGCTCAGTATTGAAATTTGATAAATTATTATTATCACTTGAAATTTCTGAATTATTGTCTTTTGATAAGACTTTGCAGGAACTGAAAAAAATAATATTAGTGGATAAGACAATTATATTCTATATAAATTCTAGGGTATGTTGACTAAATAATCACGATAAATTTTCACAATTTTTTTTTATGAAAGTAGCAGATGGGAATCTAGGGTAAAATCTAAACAATAATTAGTTATTAAATCGCCATAAAAATATTACAATAAATTCTGAAAAAATGTACTTTATGAAAGTAGCAAGAAAAATCTAGTGTAAAATCTAAACAAGAATTAGGATTAGTAAATCACCATAAAAATATTACGATAAAATCTCAATATAAAAAAAATATTTTATGAAAGTAATAGATGAAATTTCGATTAAATTTAAATATATATATACCTAAGTGTTGTTGGAGATTGGACAGTATAGATTTGGATAGCAGATAAATAAGGAGTATAATATTGAATAACAGACTGATTATTCAAAGTTAATGGAACACCAACACCATATGCACTCCATTCTTCATAGCAATCCCACATATCTCTAAGTCTGAAATTTTCAGTTTTATCCTTCAAAATTACAAACATATATTAGATATACATAGTAAAAGATATAATGTAAATGAAAATAATAAAAGAAACAAATAGAAGAAGAACTAGACGTATCTGGTTAGACAGAGACATTTCAATTCCTTCTGGTGTGAAAAGAACACGCACATACACATCATTTACTTTCTCTCTCTTTCACACACTCACTCACTCTCGTTCACACACACTCTCCCTCTCTCTCTCTCTCTCTCACACACACACACACACGTTCACTCACTCTCGTTCACATACAATCTCTCTCTCTCTCTCTCTCTCTAACATACACACACACTTTCTCACTCATTCTCTCTATCTATCTATCTCTCGCGCACACACTTTTTCTCTCTCTTACACACACTCGCTCACACAAAAATACTCTTTCTCTTTCTCTTTCTCACACACACATATCACTCACTCACTCTAACATACACACACTCGCTTGCTCACTCACTCACTCTCTCACACAGTATAAAATTTAATTTTGTATCAAATTCATATATATAAAAAGAAATATGATATCATTGTACATTTCATATATGAAAAAGGGCAAATTCAAACTTGATTTTAGTATTTTCAAAGAAAACTCATCGAAACAAATTTATTTAAACGAAAGTGGATTCAATTAATATTATTATTTTAAGAAATGAAATTATTAAAATGAGACTCAACCTAAAAAAAACTAAGTAAAATATGAATTACCTCTGGAAGAGGTTTTGAACAAACAATTGGTGTCACTGATTGAAGAAAACTTGAAAGATTTGACATTTGATTTAAACTCTTTTTTGACATAAACTCAATTGAAGAAATTTTTTCTTTTCCTTTTCTTTTCAACATTTTTTCAAGTTGAAGAAATTACCTTTTGGTTTTTGTTTTTTCAGTTCAGCTAATTATATAGAAAATGCTCACAGAAAAAATTCATTACAAGATTTTCTCTAGTCTTTGTAGCATTAATTACAGATAATATCACATGGAAAATTTTAGTTTAACATAATATATTTAAATTTATCATCCTAAATTTTATTTTATATATTGTGATAAAAATTTAAAATTCAAATATTGAGAAATAAATTTCAGTGATTAAAACATCACAAGATTAAGCCAAAAAAGAAGAAGATGTGCAGTTAGGAAGAAAAAAAAATGAGAATATATATAAATTTTTTGAAGAAAAATTATTAAATAGCAAAATATAACATAAATACTAATTACAACAATAATAACTTGTGCATTTGACAATTTTGTTTAACATTTATTAAATGTGGGTGTCAATTAATCATTTTTCAATATCGATATTATTCATCAACAATTATTTACTTTTCTTAAACTAATAATATTTACTTGTCATTAAAATAGGTTACGAATTGAACTAAGTAATTTATTTATTCAAAGCATATTATACAAAATTATAAGATGAAGTCACACCAATAGACTTTTTAAAATTTTCAAATTAGAGTAATATAGTAGAAAATAACTCATAAGATACATACAAGCTATTAGATTAATATTCAATGAATAAAATCATAATACAATTATTAACATTGATATTATTTTTCAACAATTTATGACTTACTTTTCTAAAATTAACGATACAATATGTTTTTTTAATCACATAAATCAACTATTCAAGACTTATTTGCAAAAAAAAAAAAAGGAAAAAAAGTTATTTCTTTTTTTACATAATTTCACCAAACAAAATTCAAACCTATAACCATAAGAGATAATATTGTAGTTAATGCTTTTTCTTCAAAAAAAATAAAACCATATCTACAAATTCAAAGTTTCAAACTACGTACTTGGAATTCATTTAAAACGATAGTCAAATATTTTATTTGTCTTTTTACCTACAAAAGTCTATTTAATCAAATCTACTCATTAATACAATTTTCCTCTTTTATTTTCCGGCATAATATATTTTTTATTTTTATTTTTATATTTCTGGTAATTTTCATTAACTTTTTTCTCCTTTTAATTTTTATTCTTCTTTATTTTATGTTTTCCCCATTGTTTAATTCTACACGCCTATTGGCTCTTTTTTCTGTATCAATAAAATATATAATTGTGTGTGTATATATATATACTAGTTTTTTGACACGTGTGTTGCATGTGATTATCAATTCAAAAAATATATGTTATAGTAAATAGTATTGTTTATTTAAGCGAAGATTTGAATAATAAATTTTGCACAAAATAATATTGCAATTTTTTTTGTGAATGTTCAATGTGGATCGTCATATATATCTCTTATTCACGCGGACCTATGAAGATGGTCAATAAAAGTAGCTAAATGCAATAATGTATATATTTATTTCAATTTGATGAGGTTCAATCATGTAATTAGTCGTATCTCACTAATATTACCTTGTAGACGATATTTGTTGTGTATTCTTCTTGTCATCTAATCAGATTTGCTTTGCACGTGTATTCCATGTTAAACTATTTAGATGTCATATGAACATGTGAAGAAAACAACTATATTTTATATTTTAGAACGTTTTTTTTGTATATATATTTTTTATTTTATAAGTTATAACATAATAGATGACGTTCTTGTTGTTGGCTCTCATATTTGACTTCTCGATTGACTGTGTACATAAATCAAAGATTATCTGATTGTCCATAATTAACCGAAAAAGGTTTCCTTTTTTTTTTACCGAAAAAACTAAAAATTAAAATTAAAAAATATATTCTATCTGTGAAATCATATATATAATCATATGTTTATCTTACACCAGCAATGATATAGTTCATATACTTATAATATGAAAAATTATTGGTCAAAAGTTAATATGAGGAAAGATGAAATATAAAAATAATTAATGAAATAACTATGGGAATTCATAATATTATAACTAAAGAAATTTATAATGTTATAACTAAAGAATTAATGTGCAATAACTGAATTTCTAATAAATTTCATACTTACATAAATATATAGGACTTTTAATTAATGTTACTAATTTTTTTATAGTTATTAGATTTTAATAGTGTAGGGACAAAATGAAGTTTATTCCATATTACTGAATATAAAAATTATTTTGTCAATGATAAATTTTTAAATGATTCATATATATTCACATTTCACATTTGTTGTGAGTTTTTTTTTTAAATGAACTCGGAACATTTTAAAATAATATATTTTGAAGTGAGAAGATCTTGTTAACTTGATAATACATTCGTGACATATATAATACTTGCACTAATGAAAATATTTATCTCATACAAATTAGTTATTAAATAAATAATAAAAATTAAACTAATACAAACTTCAACTTGCGTTATTACAAGTCATGTGAACTTTTCATCATCTAAAATACTGAAATATTAAGAAATAGTAAATAAGTAAAACAAAATGGCACTATTTATATGGTAATAACTATTTTGAAGCAAACTGCCCGACAATCTAAATCACATAAGTAGCATGGATAAATAGATTCATTATTTTGTCTTGAGCATCAAAAAAATAAATCGTGACAATTCTCTAACTCTTGAGAAGTTTAATAATTTTGGAAAAATATATTGAGAACCATATATCTACATCACAAGAGAAATTGTTATAAAAAACAAATGAATTTAGACTACATCATGTCAACATCATCTATTGAAACATTACATACTAATGTATATATTAAGCAAAAAGATAATTATTATATCATCAAAATTATTTTCCTCAAATACTTGAAGTTATGAAATATACCCTCTTAGGATAGAACGATTTACTTCATCAGAATAGTGGTAACTCATATTCCTCTAAACTTTGAACTCACTCAACAACAATAAATCACGCGAAATTTTATAAAATGCAAGAAGAAGATTAAAAAAAATTGTGGTTGAAAAATGAGAGGAAGCCTCTCTCTTTATACTCAACAAAGGGTAGTGTGAACAAGTATTTTTTGTGTCTTATCTGAAAAGTCATGACCTTTTCGAGAAGTCACAACCCTTTATAAAAATTACAACTTATTGAAAAGTCACAACTCTTTGGAAAAGTCGCAACTAATAGAAAAATCACAACCCTTTGAAAAAAAAAATCACAACTCGTCGAAAAATCACAACATAAGTTAGGGATATTATAGTAATTTAACATTCAAGTTAGGAGTTCATGCTTTTAAGGTAATATATATATATATATATATAACTTATTCTAGTATACAATATACTAAATAAGTAGTAGTTGAAGTATATTATGATACTCACATGATATATACGATAAATCATATATTGATATGATATGATAGAAGAATAATTGATTTCATAAAAAGAAAATATTAGTTAGTCTTTTATGATACCCTCATGATATATATCAATGTATCACGAAGGACTGATAGTTTATTCCTTCAAGAAAAACACCTCAATTTTCTATGATACAAACTCGGTATATATCATACTCTGAAATGATATTATAAAATATAAATTCATTCCATAAAAAATATTATTCAATTCTCTATGGTGCTCACGTGGTATATATTGCATGATATGATAAATAACTTGTTCATTCCTTTTTTAAAAAAAACACTTTCCAGTCATCTAGGACACTCACATGGCATGTATATCATATATTGAAAATGGTATCATATAAACTTGTTCATTCCTTATAAAAGTAGCTCAGTTATATATGATACCAACATGATATACATCTAGAATATCATAAAAGATTGATTCATTATTAATATTATTTTTTTAAAAAGAGCTTAGTCTAAGATCCACGATACCAACACAACCTATTAATTTTATACAAAATCAATCTTATATAATACCCTGTCAATATACGGAATATACCATGTAGGTTTCATAGATAACTAAATGACTTTTATTTAGCTTGGGGGTATTTTAGTGATTACTAATAGGTATGTGGGCAAATTTAAATAATAACAACAATTTGTGTAGTTTTTTTCCAAAACTCAAATGATGGCTTAAAAACATCGAGTCGAAGGTTTATCGAAAATAATATCTCTATCTCAAAAGTAGGGATAAGGTAAACATACATTTATCCTTTCAGATTGAGGTTGTGTATCGATCAATAAGGTTTGACTTATCAGTTATCTATTGTAGACATGCTAACCCGTTATGGAAACCATCGAAATTTAAATTATTGATCGTTATCGATTTGATCATCGATTTAACCGTTAAGATTTCACACGCACAAAAATCACTTAGAAACAAAGAGACAAAACATATAAACCATACAAGTGAGTTGGCTGATTGCATCATGCTCAAAAGCAAACACCAGCACATTGAAAAATAACCAAAGTTTGAGACAATAAAAAATGAAAGTATGAAACAAAATTTAATCCGCTAAGAAAAAAAATCTCAAACAATTAATAACTAATAATCAGTATTAAAACTAACTTAAACCATTACCAAAACTGCTAAATTAATAATTCATTATCAATAAACTAATAAAAAGATTTAGTTCGAGTTATTTATTTTGGTTCGGTTTTCAACCCCTAGATGATTTTGGGTATATGAGCCTTACTTGGGCGTTATTATATGAACTTCAATAGAGGAAAAAATTAAGGAAAAAATTAAGAAATTCCACCTTTTAGTTTACTTATTACCATTATCCCCTACAAGTTTTACAAATTTTCAAAATCTCTCATTTTCGCGCATCAGATTAATGTATCTCGCGCATGAGATTAATGTATCAGCGCATCAGATTAGTGTATCTCGCGCATCAGATTAGTGTATCATGTATAAAATGTACATCAGACTAGTGTATCATGTATAAAATGTACATCAGACTAGTGTATCATGTATAAAATGTACATCAGACTAGTGTATCATGTATAAAATATACATCAGATTAGTGTATCATGCATAAAATGTAATGTATCTTACTTAACGATTAATGTATCTCGTGCATTAGATTAATGTATCAACACTTATATTATTGTATCCGTTTGAGGGATTTTTGTAATTAAAAACTTTTAAGGGATAAATTGTAATTTTGCCTTAAAAGTATGTGATTTCTGTAATTTGCCCAAAAATTAATAAATACCATATCTAAGATTGAATATTATTAGTCCTAACATGAGTTTCTAGTTTTCAATATATAACATTAGATTTCTAACAAAACAATACATAACAAATATATACATTCTAAACACCAATATTTTACAAAAGCATATTACATACGTATTGTATACATATTATTTATACATTAAATACACATTATATATACATTAAATACATATTATATATACATTAAAATATGATAAATTAGATTTAACCAATTGAAAGTTGATAATATACCGGGGTGGAGCTACAGCTAGTGATGGGTGTGCAGGTGAACACCTTTCGCTGAAAAATTATACTAGATCAAATTAATGAAATTATTAATATATACATAAGTTTGCACACACTTGACATAAATAGAGCCCTTGGCTCAGTGGTAAAAGAGCCCGTTAGAAGCTTCAAGGCTCAGGTTGGAGGTTGGATTCTTGGTTCCTTTAAGTTTTTAACATCATTTTTTATTAGTCAAAACTCACTAAATATTTTGTTGGTTACTTTTTAAAATTTTGCACACCCTTCATCATTTTTTATTAGTCAAAACTCTAAATATTTTATTGGTTTTTCCTAAAAAAAATTCACGCCCTTCATAAAATGTCTGGCTCCGCCACTAATTCTATACCATATGAAGAGTGATGAGAAACATAATTTAATGGAGAATATAGATATTAGATTCAAATAAGAAGAATATCTACTTTAATAACTAATGGGTCTAATAGTGTAGCCTCTCGTTTTGTATAAAATTAGTATAAAATCATACATATTTTATTTTTTTACAAAAAGATCATAAATTATGTTATTTTAATAGCTTTTTTTCTTTGGTTTTCCACCCGGTATCGAGAAACCACATTAGAGCCCCGACTAAATTCGGATCATGCACTGCAAGACTCATTCGGAGGTGGCGCTCCCAACATGATTTTCTCCATACCAGAGCTCGAATCCGAGACCTTTGATTAAGGGTGAAACACTTCCACCAATGCACCACAACCCATGTTGGTGCTATTTTAATAGCTACTTCAAGCTCAAATCCACCAACAATTTGTTGCTTCATCAACTTTCATGAGTTTTTAAATGAAATGTTTATATAAAATTCAATTATATATTAAAACAAAAGTAAACAAAATAGGAAAAAATAATGAAATACACGTCTTATGTTTCCCTTATTTCTAACAATCCCTTCTATTTCTAAAAACCTCTAAAATCCCTTATTTCTCTCCTAATTCTAAATTATTTTATAATGTATCTGAGCTACATATTATGTATCCAGTTTATTTTATAATGTATTCGAGCTAGTTTTTAATGTATCCGGTTTGTTTTACTTTTTCAAGATTAATTTAATTACAAACTAAATAGGGATAGATTATAATTTCATATTAAAACTATGTGATAGATTGTAATTTCATATTAAAACTATGTGATTCGTAAAATTTAGACAAAAAAAAATGTAAAAAATGAACTTTCAAGCCCATTTACTATAACCCAATAAATTTCAGTCCATCATTTAATACTAAAACCCTACCCTAAACCCTTCGTCCCTAAAAGTCTGAACTTTTTCGAATGCTTCCAATTGTTTGTAAATTTCTTCGATCTCTCTGTTAATCTCCATTGTTTTTCGTTGATGTAATTTAGAAAACTGAAATCACTTATATATTTTATTGTTTTTTGTTTGGTGTTTTTTAGTGCTAATTTGACTGTTATTTGCTTGTTTTGTGATGATTTCTTGAAACAGAGTAATCTGTGCAAATTTGGTGTGAAAAATCGAATAATAAACAAAAAAAAAGATATGGGGTTGTTAAAAAGATTAGTTTTTATTACATATCACCACAAAAAAGTGCCCGGTATGTAAGTGGAAAAGGGTAGAGGGGCGGGCCCATTATCTATCGAGTTTAGAATGTTGTTGTTGGTCCAAAGAGCGGGTTGCCGACAGATTTCTGTTTATCAAAAAAATTGGATTTTTTTTGTTGTTGGTGTTGTTGTGGGGGAGGGAACCATGGTTGTAATTTGGGAAGTTAAATACTGGTTATTTGAGCTAGTTAGTCAGTAACTCTAATATTATGCTTTTCACTCTTTTTATCAGAAAGTGTGATTGCGGATGAATTGGCTATGATGAACTTAGAGAATGAGGATTTCGATCCAGAGACAAGAGTCGGAAGATGAAGAAGGAGATCAGATAGTCGTAAAGCTGGCTGAACTTTCAAAAACTGATGTATATAACAGGGATGGTTTGCTTGAAAGGCTGGCTAATATCAGTTAGCCTAATGATTTGGATTGGACTCACAGGCTTAGCATCAACAGGGAGGAGCAAGAAGAGGTGGATGTGAATGATGATTTGGTGAGGGAGCACTCGTTTTACACGCAGGAGTTGGAGGGTATACGCCAAGCATATGTCAACCGGTGAACCATTTCTGAGGCCCTCTGATTATTATGCAGAAATGGTGAAGTCCGACTCTTGGCTGAGAAGAGGAGGATTGAGGAGTCCGAGGAGAGGAGGAAGGCCAGAGATAACAAGAAACTTGCCAAGGATGTACAAGCACAGAAGATGAAAGAAAGAACTAAGCAGAAGAAGCAAGAGATTGAGTCCGTTAAAAAGTGGAGGAAGCAGAGTGGCTTCGATAAAGAAGATGCTGGCGGTCTAAATTTGGCATTTAATGGAGGAAACGCTGATGAACCCTATCAGAGATCAAATAAGAAGAGACCTGGTGTATCTCCCGGAGATCGTTCAGGTTGTAAGGCAACATTTGGTGGGAAAGGGAAAGGGAAGAAGCAGGGAATTCAAGGATTCCAAGTTTGGATTTGGTGGTAGAAAAGGTTTAAAGAAGCAGAATACTGCTGACAACACTAGCAACGATTTCGGAGGATTCCACAAAGGTGACCATTCTGCAAAAACTTCTCCATTGGCCTAAATTAGAACTTGCATTGCAACAACTGCTTTCAGTAAAGTAATGAATGATTGAAATTGGAAATAATCAGTGGAGGTGAATAGCTTGATCTAACGTTCAGATAATTAAAGCTTATCTAAAGATTCTTCATTGGAGACCAGTTCCTCTAGACATGGAAAACTAGGTGGCAGTGTCAGTAATGGTTGATCTCCAGACAATCCTTTCAATGCCAATGCTAAAGAATACCCTAAAGCCCGGGCAACTGGTACTGCTACTGCATTTCCAACTTGTATGTACCTAAGAAACACGAAACATGAACAACTCAGATCCTGTAAAATATCATACAAATGCACCATAGAGTGGTCACTATTTGATTCAGATGTTACCTTTCTTTTATTGGTCCAGTCAATTTGTAGTAATCAGGGAAACCTTGCAGCCTTGCGTTTTCACGGATAGTGAGCACTCTGTCCTGCACTGGATGTAATATAGCCTG
Organism: Solanum chiquidenum; assembly: GCA_029582725.1. NCBI lineage: Eukaryota > Viridiplantae > Streptophyta > Magnoliopsida > Solanales > Solanaceae > Solanum > Solanum chiquidenum. The sequence goes on from JAJOOS010001991.1 coordinate 20,114, forward strand.
AAAGGGGCTCAAAAGCAACGAAGCGTATCATCAGACTAAACCGAGTGAAAACGCACAAGGTGTAATTTTGAGACAACTTGCAAAGGCAAAGGTACCTGATTGTGAGGCTCTGCTCTTGTAACGACTGTTGAAACGATTTCATCCCACCATAAACGACCAAATGGCCTGCATAATTTGAAATACGATGACAATGATGGGTGAGGGGTAGTAGTGCAAGCTGAATCAAATAAGGGAAACATTGTATCATTACTTTTGTGAAGTGCCACGAACAAAAGTCATTGCATAGTCAGGAACCTGTGAAGTTGCAGAACCATAAGAAATAGAAACAACCATCAAAATGACACGAAGCACAAAAAGCAGATCATACCAAAGGCTTCCCTGATGTAAGTTTTACTCTTTCCACATCTGGATCCCATTCAACAACATTGTCAGCACGAACACGAATCCCAGGCAAGTCCCTGAAGTTTGCACCCTGTAATTGTAGAAGAAGGAATCAACAACCCCATAGATATACTCATGTTCTACCACAAACAGCAGGTCACAACAAATGTAATACCTTTTGTTTGGGAATTTGAGATACACGCTGATAGTCATCATCGTTTAACTGAAGGGGACGATGATCATACAAAACAGTACCCAACATACCTATAATATAGAAATGCATGAATTAGTAAAACACTGAACTATTTTTAAGTAATACCGAGCAAAGATATTTATCGCAGTGATGGAACTGAATTTTACAAACTATAATAATTAAAGTTACAAAACATCTTGTCACAGTTGAATAACGAAAATAAGATTACCAAGATAATATAAAGGACCATAAGACTGAATTTCCAACACCAAGTAATCAAAAACAAACTCACCATCCCTACTTGATCTTATGAAACGCTGAAAGTTCGATTTTGGCTCATCAGTATATGGCATTTCGTCCCTTGGTTCATTATTTTCCACCTAAAATTCAAATTTATTTGCGTAAATAAAGGAACACAGAGCCATATAAAGTAACTTTAATGTTAATTACATACAGGAGGAAGATCTGAAAGTGCATCCTCGAGAAGAAGTTCTCTCTTTAGCTTGACCTTCAGGCCTTCTTCAAAATCTACTGCATTTAACTATATTCAAATTCAAAAACGTATTCAGCCAACAGCAACATGAAAGAGTATGCAGTATTTCAACGAACTCAATACACTACCTCAAATTCTGTGGGAATGCCACCCCTCACAATAACATTATGTGTGGGCAACGGATATTGTGGCAATTTCTGCAAGACAGGGAGAGATTTTAAGTTGAGCAGTGAGCACATAGAAGAACAATAAAAGGAATATTTAAGCATAATTGTTTCTTTACCTCTGAAGGAAGAGCACCCCACATGAAGACACGCATACGAAATTGTGGAAGTCCATATGCCCCAGCGACCATCATTCCCATCCGTGCTTGGTAATTCATTCCAACAAGTCTGCTTAGTGCATATCTTCCAAGGTAACCATGTGCAAACCTGAGCAAGTCCACCACATTTTCCATTAACACGAACCTTGGCTTCAAGAACTCCACAATGCTCATGAATACTTCAAGTTGTTTATTTTTTGGATCTTGTAATGGATTCGCTGAGTTCCTAAAACGATTAAAGCCACTTATGCCCTGGCAAGGAGGTCCCCCACATATGACGTCTACTTCCCCCTAGTATATAACCAATAAAAAAGTTCAAACCAAAGAATTGCAAATACGTATTGTGGAGATTCAAATCTAAACAAAAGGAGGGGACTTACGGGTAATGGCAAAACACTTCTTTTAAAACCCTTGGTCACAAAGTTCTTTATTTTGTTTTGGCAGCCACTATGGAAAAATATCAATCATTAGATAAATGTATCAATGAAAAACATGGATTCACAATATGTTGCTTGGTTTGAAATTCATACTCTAAGCCTTCAATCGGCTCCCAAGTGTCTTCATCTGGGCCATAACCCTTCCAACGTACCTAGTCATAAGCAGTAAGTGATATCAGGAACAACCAGAAAACTCAATAACTTATCTACGAAGTCTTGAATTGTTCCCTGGAGTAGCCTATATAATATATACCTAAGAGTTAGCAGTAAAGTAGGCAAAAACTTCCAAACACAGTGAACAAATACCTTAAAGTAAAGGCCTGGCTTTTTTATTTCCTTTGGGTCTCCATAACAAACTTCCAAGATCTCTTCCACTTCAAAAATTTCACCTTCATCATCGTCACCAGATCCCCCATCATCATCTGCACCATCATCGTCATCTTCCACATCCTCATCTCCTACTTTCAGCAAAGGATGTGCCGGTGTATTGCTTTTCAACAAGGAGCAGGATGCACAAAGCTGCTCCCACTCCTTCAAAAGCAATAAGAAATCTTCAGCAGATTCATTCCTCACCTACACAATCATACAATTTATTCATTTAAAGAATAAAAAGAAGAAAGATAATCATAATGCCTCATCAATCATTACCTCAGTTTCTGGGTGGTTCACTTTTAAACTATCACAAGCATATTGATTTAGGTCAACAGTCCATTTCTGCAGTCAAGAAATAAAATGTGCTAAGACAAGACAGTAAAATAAATAGAAGTATCCTTTTAGGAAAGCTTAAACTTTTAGTTGAAGTAGTCACACAATTTGACATGATATCCAAACTGTAAGGGTGATGCATTTAAAGCTGTTTACCACTCATCACTACTTTGGCCATCAGTAAGGTAACCACACATGTGCAAGGGTGAATTGATTACACATCTAAGTAAATAAAATTGTTTTATCTATAATAGTTTCAATCTTTTGATGAAGTGGTGACATAATTCAACAAAAACATAAAATTGGAAAAAGGACAAGAACAACTATATTGGGTAATAGGACATACAGTTACAAGTTTAACACCGCAAACATCAGCACCCAAGCACAACCCCGTGGACATTCCACCACAACCAGAATAGAGATCCAAAAGCTTCTTTTGCTTCTGTTCATTGACATCCACAATATCACCGTCGCTTGATATGGTAGAATCTGATTCACTATCAGGACTTGAAACATCTACAATAACAGCAGTCTCTGTTATCTATATCTATATATTCAGAGAAATATCTCATGTCTTCAATACAAAGGGAAATCCTTACAACAACAATTATTTTCTAAAAGCTACTTATAATAGATTAATTAATAATGTCAACAAATTAAATAGTGTTCTGCAATGAAAGTTTGGTTAAATTGTTACATGTTAAAATTTGATAACAATGTCGTAAGTATTGATAGGAGGGGGAAAAAAGAATTGAGATATTTGTAAAGAAGATATTTTGCTGTCAAATCAAACATATTTTAAGAAAATAATTGACTTTAGTTCCTATGTTAAGAAAATATATACTTGAAAAAAATTACCTGATGGTAGACTAATAAATGACGAGAATGGGACAAGGTACTTCATGTCATAGTAATAGTCACATTCTAATCTCAAACTTTCCTTGAACTGTAAGCTTACCTACAAATAATATTCAACGTGCATTAGTGTTGCTTGTTAAAGCCAAGAAATCAAAGTATCTTCTTAGCAAGTGTAACAATATGGCACTTAAGCTAACTCATCCCCAAAAAATAGCTCCGAAGAGAAGAATTGCACAAGACCTATAACAAACCATCAATTCAACCTCAACTGATGTAGAACTCCAGACCCCTCTAACACACACACACCCTCCCCAACACCCCCAAAGCCCAGCTAGAGCATGCAATTTAATATGGGGGTCATGAAAAGATCTAGACTAATACCATGAGAAGATGATTGCTAAGAGCATATAAGCAAACCACCAATTTATTCTCTAACCAATGTGAAACTATAACCAACTCTAACATTAAGTAAAAACTGACATACATTTGAGGATATTGGTACAATCTTGACTTTCTTTACAAGGCAATCAAGAGGGTTGTCATCCTTAATATCTGATAAGAATACACGCTTGTTGTCGATAAACTGGTCATGAGCTTTAATTACCTGATGAAAGAACAAAGGTTAGAGACAACTTTTTTTAAAGTGCTGATGATAAGAACTAGCCTTCATAAGTTAGGTATTTCTTACCGTATCCTTGGCTCTGTAAAACCACTGAGCAGTAAAATACTTCATATTATCAACACCTTGAAAAAACTCAACAATCTTGCATATGTAATCATCTTCACCATCTGCAGCCTATTCAATTAAAAGAAAGAAACAAGATCATCATATGGATTCATCAAATTATCATATACCTATAATTAGGAAGAATTGTTAGGGAGATTTGATGCATGTACTTCTGGATGTTTTCCTACTTTAAGGTATTATATGTATGCATAATCTAACCCAAGAGTTTAAGAAATAATCAAATAATTCTTCTTTATTTTCAAGGACAACTTGTGGAAGGAAAAGTTCTTTTGCAAGAAATTAGATTTATCAAAATGGTAAAGAAAAATCAATTAAATTCTAGAAAATCCAAGAGAAAGAACAAGATGGATCTAGTACACATTATTTCTTCCTTTGTCTCAATTTGTTTGTTTAAGTTTTGACTTGAGACAAAGTTTAAGAAAGTAAAAAAGAGTTTAAAATTTTGTAGTCCTATACTAAAGATATGTAAAATGTATCAAAATATCCTTTAATCATGTGGTCTTAAACATGCCATATGGAAAACTAGAATTAAGAAGTTGTCAAAAAAGGAAAGAGACGGACTAAAAAGGAAAGTAAGATAAACAAATTGAAACAAAGGGAATATATTTTTTAAAAGGTAGTCAATTCAGAACTGAAAGACTAACTATAATTGAGCACCGTAGAATTCACCTTTACATACGCATCATCCCCAAGTTTATAAATGACATTGTCAATCAATGCTTGTGCAAAATGGCACTTGGCCTGAATTAATTGGCTGCACAAAGTACAAAATATATAGCATAAAGATCAAATGGCACCAACATAAACTAGATGAAGCTAATTGAGAGGAGAAAATCTATAGTGCAAACTTACCAATCTAAGCTCATATGTGCACCATTTACATTCACCTTATCCTGTTCATTGGCAAAATAATGAAATATAATATAAGTATGAAATAACAGCAAAAACAACAACAAGAATATTACAAAACAGCCCATGGGCACCAAGAATATCACTATGCTAACTAATTTTTATGTTAGAAAGAACCCATAGGCAAAAATAGACAATGTTAGGCGCCATATTGCTTATCAGCCAGCAAACAAAACACCAAGTTTATATTGCATTGATCTCCAAGACTTAAGCATGCCTCAAAAGGGCCTTTCAATGACATAAGTACAAGCAAACTTACATATTCAGTATTTTCAAACATTAGAAGCCTAATTTAAAATGTTCAATCAAAAATGAAGAATATTAACTTATTTAGTTATGCAATTTGTAAAGGTTCAAAAACAATAAAGTATAATCTCACTGAACAATTAAGTAGGCAATGGACTTCATAGCATATTCTAGAAGGATGAATGGAAAGGGAATTCAACTCTAATGGATGATTACTTTAACCCTCTCTAAAATACTAGAGACTCGATCCATCCTCTCACTAAACAAAGAGCAACAACTAGAACATGTTGTTTAGAGGATATATTCATAATTGGGTGAACGACGACAACCTAGTTAGCCTACTTGCTAGATTAGACAATCCTACAGTAAATGTGCATGTAGTTGACAAACTAAAGTGAAGCAACACAAATGAAGTTAATATTTGTAAAAGCAAGCTACACATAGGAATGTGTGCTCAAAATGAAATCATTGTTCTTGGAAGCTCTGGAAAACAAAGATACCAACAAAAGGACATATGCTCCAGCTGGACAGCACTCTATGAAACTTGTTTGAGCCAGGATAAGTTTAGCAGAAGGAACATACAAATTGGTTGTAGATGTTATGCATGGATGACCAAAAGGTCATGCCACAAGCATTAAGAAAGCATTTGAATGCCAAAATTCTTGTTATTGATCCCTCTTAATTTCTCATTTAAGGCAAGATATTTTTATTTTATAATTGTGGTATCTAGACCGCTTATGCTACTTCAACTAATTCACAAGATATACATCATCTCCCACTAGCAACATGTATCAAGTAAATCTATAAACCAAAGCTAGAACAAATGAGAAAAATCACGTAATATTTTAAGACAAGATATCTTGTATGTATATTTTATTGGTTTATACAATCTATCCCCTGTAAATTCACCTATTAGTTCTTTTTTATTTTGTTAGCTCCTTGATCTTAGTATGGTTTGTCATGCAATGACATAATAAATTATAGTTCAAATTCAAGGGGTGATCAAACTTCAACAAACAAAAAAAAACACTAGGTGCTATTTTCTTATTTGTTTTAATCTTGATAGACAAAGTTACCTTATACTTGATACGCAAAGAAAATTACAAATACACAGTAAAATTAGTTAGAAAGCACACAAAATAACTCTTCATTTACTAAAAAAAAATGTTATACTTCATCAAAAGAGGTGTGCAATTACTTACTTCACAAGTAAGCCTAATTCTATATCACACTAAATACTATTAACAGCTCTCTGGGGTGTATTTTTGCTCTATTGTTTGTTATAATTCTACAAAATGCATTTCATAATAATAAGGTAAGAATCCAGCTCTCGATCCAGAGCTACTGCTTCAAGAATCAACTGAGCTCAGGAAGTCAGGTTAAGACGTCGACTTAGATAGGAGAGATGAAAAAGAATTCCTGTCTTTAGAAGTAAATCCCACTAAACTAGACTTGTACGCTTGACATGAAAAGTAGAGGCAAGCGGAGTCAAAGGCCGACCTCAACCAGCAAAGGGGGACAGCTATGCCCAAAGGTAAAGGAGGAGCGTCATGGCTAGAGGTCAAAAAAGCTCCAACCCCCGCGATCTAAGTGAGGCGATGCCTTTGAAAGACGCATGAAAGAGGTATTCCCAGCGCGCAGAGGATCCGTTGAGAGTTTGTCTCGGTAGGGAACTGTACTATCTTTTCCCCTACTGTATTGCAACAATAAAAAAAAGAGATCAATGCTACGGCCCCTATTGTTTGATCCAATATTGACCGGGGACGAGCCCCCACTTCCATAGATCCTTGGTTTGACCTCCCGTAGTGGTCCTTGCTTTTAAGAAAGCGAAGCGGGGCCAATTTCTCGTACTTGCTCAGTGTGCCCCCTTTTCTTCGAGTGCCCCGCCCGATTCACTGGGCTGTTGGCTTACCAAGCACTTGCATTCAGTAGAAGGGACGACTGTCTCCCCAAAGTATTGTAGTAACACACTTCACTAATATATCATATATTAATATAACAACAGCTCTCTAAGGTGTATTTTTGCTCTTTTGTTTAAAAATACTATGACAGTGTTATTAAAAGCAGAAATACAAAAAAAAACTCTAACATTGGTTGCAGCATTAAGCACAAAAAAGTTTTATTGAGGAAATGCACAAATGGAGAAAACATACAAATATATATAAACATGAATAACAAATAATACAGACAAAAAAATATCAAAATATCAATGATTTAGTATTTCCTCTTCACAAAATGCTCATTCACAAGTCAAAATATGTCTATGACAACACTAAATCACACATTAAGCAAAGTAGTGTAATACAAAACAGTATTGTGCAGTGCAATGCAAAGCAAAGCAAACCTTTATAATATATCGATGAGGCCATTTCTCCCCAACTTCATTATACAAAACAATTCAAGTCCAAAATTAATTATTATAAGCATGAATAACAAGACAAAAAAAATAATTGTTTTAACCATAAAGTAAAATATCAATAATTTAACATAGCATACATGGACGGACCCATATGGTATCCAGGGGGTTCCCTCGTCAAAGTAAATTTTCTGTATTTATGTAGATATATATATTTTGAACCCTCTAAATAACAAAGAGAAACTCATGGCGCAGTGGCAAGTACCCCCAAAATTATATTGTACCGAATCCCAATGAAAGCATTTTATTTTTTTCTTATTCAGTTTTAGTTTTTTTTAGTTTTTTTTTTTAATTTTCAGTTCTGTTTTCAAGTTTTTTTTAGTTTTTTTTTACTTTAAAAAATGTGCTAAAAGTTTGGTTTTAAACCCAAAAGAATTCAAGGTTTCTATTTCTAAAGGCTTATTTACAAGTTTATACTTTTATTTTTTGAACTCGCTGAACGAAAATCATGAGTCCGCCACTGATAGCATATACAGGAAATACTCATTCGCAAGGAAAAATATGTCAACTTTGATAACAACACCAAAGCACACATTATATTTTAGGGTTTAATTGCACTTTAAGCTCATTCACAAGCAAAAATATGTACATAAAAAAATTAGGCAAATAAAATAGATACATTAATACAGAACAGAATAATGCAATGTAAAGCAAACCTTTAGAATATATCTACTAGGCCATTTCTTCCTGGCTTCACTATCCGGCACAGTTTCGCCGTAAAACGCACACTCCTGCTCCTCATTCGCCTGTACAACAACCCTTCTCACCTCTTTCTGATCAGACAACTCACCGTTCAAACTATCAGCTACAATCTCCTCATCATCTACAAACTCATCATTGTCCGGAAAACTTTCCGCTACTTCATCCACAGCTATATCCATGTTTTCCACTACTTCTACTGCATGTCGTTTAGAAGACTCCGATAATGAATCCGCCGGAGAAGCTTTCCGTTTGGTCGACATTGCTGGGTAGAGGGTTAGGGAGGTGAGGTGGGTGGGGAATACGAAAAGTGTGAGATATTAAGAGGGGAATATATATAGGGAGAGTTTTTTTTTGGGGAGTTGGGTAAAAATTTCAAAAAAAATCGTGGTAAAAGCGGGAACCCGGAATTGAAGGCATTTTTTCGAAAGTGGATTGGATTTTATAGCGTCACGTCCGGTTAGTGATTGATTAGTGGGGTATGAAAAAAAAAAAAAAAAAAAAAAAATTGTATTTGATTTAGGAAAAAAAGAAGGTAAAATTCATTTTATTTATATCAATGTTAAAGAATTGGAAAAATTATTGGAGAACACGATTTGATTTTCTTGTATTAGAATAAAGTTTACGTAATAGTTTGAATATCGACTTATCAGATTATTTAGATGTTTTCTTTAAAATAGAAAATAATACTCCAAGTGTTTTTTTGACTGAATGACTTTTATCGCATTAAATTGATAGCGTCAAATGATTGGGAAAAAAAAGTATTTAGAGTTTTGCTAGTGTAATTTGTTTTAAAAAATGAGTTTTTCAAAATTTTAAACTTTTGATATTTTAAACAAAAAAAATAGATATTGAAAAACTATATGAAAATTACTATAAATTGTAATTTTTTTGCATTTCAATATGATGATAAAATACATCGTAAAATATTAGTAAAAAAGTTTTTATTTAAGGAATGCAATCTGCTAATTCCTTGGCAAGTAAATTAAGGAAGTATTATTTACTATAAATGTGTTTAATTAAAACACTAGTTTAAACTATTTATTGGAACAAATTAATAAGTACTGATATTAAATATCTCTTCTTACCAAATTTTCAAGATATAGTAATTGTTTCTTGTTACACCAAATCCAATTGTAAAAAAATTAGATTAAATCTAACCATTCAAATTATTGAAATTGTTATTAGAAGGTTCAATATCAAATTAAGAGTCACTTTAAGTAATTTAGACCAATATGAATCAATCAAAAAAGCAAAGACATGACTCAACAAGTTTACGACTATTAACCAAAATTGTCAAGATTTGATACCCAATTTGATGAAGTTGAGGCCTAGCCTCTCTTTTCAGTGAAAGTTGAGCTCGTTGGATCTATCCCCCGTGACGTGAGTAACCCTTAACCCTACCCTACCCATTCTTATTGCTATTTGTGGCATCAAGTACTTAAATGAGCCCTTGTAGTCTAGTCTAGGACCTCTATTAGGGCTAGAGCTAGCAAGAAGAAAAAAGACTTTGCCGAAAAGTAGTACATAATAAGAAAATACTACACGATCTACCTTCCGTCAAGATTTGATACCCAATTTGATGGTGATCGTCAGGAGTTGTGACAACGCGACCTGATAAAAGTATTACACTGAGTATGTTGTTGTAATCTATTTTTGCAATTTTTTCAAACAAGGTCAATATTTAAAATGTGGTACTATTCACCTCTTTTACTAGAGAAAGTGTCATTTCCAATTTTAAAATAAAAACCACTTTATAATACATTACCTTACCTTAGACATTACACAAAAATTGCAACACATATAGAAACAAGAATAAAATGGTTTCCAACTGAATGGCAAACTGGTGTAGCATGTCAATTGAGTGATAAATTAGGTGCTAAAAAAGGTTATTGATTGGAGTTCTTAGAATCTGATGCAATTGCTTCTAACCACAAGGAGTTAGCTTCTTGTTGCCAGCGCCACGAGGGTTGTCATCTTTCCAGTCATCCCATGCTCTTGCCTTTTCTTGGGCGGCGTCATCATTATCATCTTCTTCGTCATCTTCATTTGGCCTCGTTTTGGGACCGTCATTGTACCATGAAGAAGTTGCTTCTTCCATGAGCTTAACATTCCTTTCTTGCCATTCGTTCATCATATTCATCTCCGTTAGCCCAGCTTCTTCTATGCTCATCGTTGGCAATCTATAACATATGAATAAAGATTAGAAAACTAGTTCTTTGAGGCTAAAGTATTCGGTTATTGGGGGAAAATCAATATACTTCTAATGTCGAATCAGGATCAACTAGGACAAAAATGAAGGGCCAAACTCTTTTTTGGTGTCAAGGTAATAGCTATGAATAGTCATCGACTTTCGGGTAAGAGTAGAAGAATGGGACCTATTATGGGACATACAAATCTAAAATGGAGTAAATATATCAACTTTGTAATTCGAGAGATTATGTGTACGCGTACCTATAATGAGGCTGAAAGACCTGGGCAGCTATCCTTTGCCGTTCAGTTGTAGGGTTCATACCAACAAGACTTGCAGGTCCAAAGAGTAAAGGCTGGTGTTTATGGTCATGCGCCTGTGAAACCTGGGCCCTCCCTTCTATGACATCTTGTGCAAAAGTGGCACAGGTGATAGGTGCTGCAGGTTTTGTATAGCGAGCTCGTGTAGCAGCATCACGATGCCAAGATTCTGCTTTTTGGGTGCGTTCGTCAAGTATTAGCTGAGAAAATTCTTTCTCCCCATCCTACAAAAGAAGTAATATAATGTAATGCAGCAAAAGCACAATCTAGAGAGCAATGATACAAAAGATGTCTTTAAGATATGGAGTAACAGGCAGGCTCACGGAGTTGAAGAAGAGAGGTATAGCAATTTAATGCTGATCTTTTAGGTAGTCTTGAGGGAAGGACTAGAACAACACCCTCCGTACTGGGGCGGAGATTCATAGGCTCAAATGAACTCATTAAAGGGAGATAGAATTAAAGATTGAACGCGCAAGTTCAAATAGCAATAACCATAATCAGAGGCTACCTGAACCGAATGGCAAATTAGCAGAGAAAAGAAGCCAAATCAACTAACTGAGTTTAAATAGTACCTGAAGCTGCTTCTCCCTGACAGCAGATAGTATTTCTTCCTCTTTCTTCAGCATTTCAAGTAAATCAAAGGCCTGCAGAGCAGCGATTTGAAAACTATGAAGATAAGGTACCAAGCACAAGGAAAAAATAAAGATTCAACTCAAATGAGTATAGAAGATCTTGGCAAACCTTACAAAGGGCCAAGGACATAGTTGTAAGCCATGCCTGCAATGCATAATGGTTTTGAAGAATCAGACATTTACTCAAAATGAGATATAGAAGCCAAAACTTGAGGTTGGAAATAACTTGAAAGAAGCGATAGCAAAATTTTTGCATTTGTATCAGGCTATGTATATCGTAGAGCAAAAAAAAATATCGTTCAATCCAAGAAATCAAATAGCATCTAATAAGCAAAATCGAGATTCTTCCAATAAAATCATATACAAAATGGAAAGCTCCTTAGCCATTGATGTCAGTGCAAATCCTTATGATAGGTTCACAGGGTGACGGTCAACTGTGGACAAATAAAAACAAATAGTGAGTGCCTATCCACTGAACGTAAGCTCCAATGTCGTGAACTTGACTGTGGACCTCTACAAGAACATTGCAGCTACTGCATGCTTACCAGCATCGTCAACAGAATCGCTTATTTCTTTTATAACTTATATTAGCTCATTTATTTAATGACCAGCTTATAAAATCTTTTGACTAATTCCTCGAATGATAAGGACGACAAGTCAATTAAGTGCCATAAAAGTTGCAGCACCAGAAAAAGAAAAAGACGGAAAAAAAGAAGAAGCTTATGCTAATGCCCATGCCACAACTGGGGAAATTAACTAACCTCCCTTTCTTCTTCACCATCATCATCAAACATGTCATCTTCTCCAGTTTCCACAGGACTTGACAATGCAGCTGCTTTAGTAGATCGTCCACGACGCTCTCTCCGCTCCTTTAATTCAAGTAGTTTTGACTCGGCAGCTCTTTGACGTTTGAAACGAGCAATCTAAAATAACATAATGTACTTAGTAACAATCTCATTAAAAATTGAAGGAATCTAAGATTGAGGGCGATAAGATTCCAAGCGTTAAATATAAAAGTCGTACACAACAATTAAACCATGAAGTCCAGCCTACCTTCTTAGCTCTACGATCTACAGAAGAACTAGATCCACCTTGGGAAGATGTCTCTATCTCGTCTTCAGGAACAAGTTCCATTGTCTCACAAAATGAAATGAACTCCTAGAAATATTGACCAATAAAAATGAGAAGATATGAATAACCAATAGGTTTTGTTTATCCCTCTTAAAACACAATCTATTACATAGCTTAAGGCCGTAATAGTCTTTACCTTTAGCTTAGCTTGTGACGCCTTGAGTACTTCTATCCTATCATCTTCTGCAATTTTTTCTGTTAACTCTGCTAGATAATAAGGGACCTGAAATAATGAAATATAAGACTCCAAACCCATTGTGAGTACCAAAACAGGATCAAGGAAATTCTAATTCAAATGTGAAAACAAACTAAAACTAGAAATGGATAAAGCAAGAACATCAAGCTTGACATTAGTGGATTATAATATGTGCTCAGGCTACTGATGATAGCATGGGCCTACATCGAAAATAGTGGACGAAAACGCAAACGCAACTACTACCCCCTAAAATAACTTGATGAAATCAGTTCCCAGCCCTGACCAATGAGAAACCTATTCAGGTTATGAGTAGTGCCGAAACAGCAAGCTGATTCCCTTGCAATCACAAGTTTACAAGAATTTTTATGGACAATGGTAGCACGCATATCAAGTACAAGAGGAAACAAGAGATGCTGTTTACAGAGGCAATGGAAGTGATCGAGGATGTGACGCTAACAGCGAGTAGAGAGAAAAAAGGGATGAAAAAAAGGAGATTAGTGATGGTGATGAGGAGGGTGTGGTGAAGTATGTTCTTTGGCTGTGGAAAAAAATTGCGACAAAAGGAATGAGACTGTTCTTGGTGATGGTGATGAAAGATGTAGCAGTGAAGTACTGATTTTTTTTTAAAAAGATGTGGCAGTCAAGTATTTTTGAATGGTTATGGAAGAAAATCACAGTAACCCCAGCATGACAAAATGCTTAAGCTGACAGCCTGCCAACCCTCTGAAAAGTGTTAAACCAAAGACCTGCCATGAGCTACAAGATCTCTTAACCTCTATGACAGCTATGAAGTTGCGGAAAAGTTTTAGATTAGTCCATACTCCATATAGTTTCCACCCCAGGCACCCACCCATCATCCTCGTTCTCACAGTAACTAATAACATGAAATGACCACAGCAAGTATTCAAGTCAGGTGATTTGGCAGTATTTATTGTGTAGTTTAGAGGGAAATGCCTATTATGTTGATAAATACTACAACAGCAACCTAGAATATCTTCAACAAAGAACGATCACAGCTGAGTGAGCTAGCTATTTATTTAATTTTCCTGACAAACAATATATGTCTAGGCAAAAACCAAATGGAATTACCAGAAAAGTTAAAGCACACTAGCTTTTCCTGCTGATAAAAAAGGCCAATTATTACCGAAACTAGTCATTTTCCACCAAACTGCAAAACAAATACTGCAAATTTGCTGTTGCATTCTCCATTTCTATACTCCTCCATTTCAAAGCATCAACATCTTCGTTTGACTTGATACATGTATAAAAGAATAAAAGGTTGGTCCAGCATAACTATTTTATGGAGGTTAATGTGTACAATATTTCCATTTATGGAAGGTGGACATTTGAGCTGAGGGTCAACCAAAAACAGACTTTCTACCACAGCAAGGTAGGGGTAAGGTCTGCGTACACCCCACCCTCCCCATACCCCACTTGTGGTATGTTGTTGTTGTTGGAAGGTGGACAATATTTGGGTCTTTTAAAAAAAGAAAAGCACACTGTCAAATTGAAATAATGGAAATATTAAGTTCAGATAAATATGTAGGACAAGATCCTAACGTGAGATAAAAGGTAACATCAGCTAGCACTAGCAAATTATGAGATTTGGACATGCCACTTCTCAACAACATTGTCACCTTAATTTAACTTATAAACACTAGAACAAAACTTCATTAAGGAAGTTCTATTATTACTCCTTTTGTTCCAATTTATGTGCGACACATTTTACTTTTTAGTCCATTCTAAAAAAAAATGAGCCACTTCTAAATTTGAAAAAAAAAAGACTTTACACTTCTTGTTTTATCCTAACGAGAAGCTTTTATAACCACATAATTGGTATGGCATATTGCCACAAGTTACAAAAGTTTTTTGTGACACGGACTGATACAACCTGTGAAAATCACACCCCAAAAGCTAGCTATTTAGGTGGGAGATCCCAAGGTTATATAAGCTTCACATCAGCTCTCCATTTAACCTTACAATAGGATCATAACAGACCACCACACTTTGAATCGTCATCCTCAACTGTTGTGCGCTAGACCATCTCTAGTCTCGGGAGCACTACAATACCGGTGTCACCATCCAGGCCACGAAGGGCAGTGGTGGGTGGCTCTTATACAATTGATAAAACCCAACACAAACATTATGACGTGTTTAAGACCACAAATTTAAAAAGTAGTTCATTTCTTTATTGAATTCGGCATTCATTAAAACTATATTATGTCAAATTGGAACAAATGGAGTAGTACTTATTACTTAAGTATCAAAAGTTTAGAACAAATGCAAAACTAAGATTACTAACAAGTACTTATCATAACTTACAACAATAACAACACCATACTTAATGTAGTGTAATCCCACAAGTGGAGTTTGGGAACGGTAGAGTGTAGCAAACCTTACACCTACCTCCTGAACATAGAGAGGTTGTTTCTTAAAGACACTCGGATCAAGTAACGGCATAACAAATCCAATAGAAAAGGAAAATACAGAATCAAAGAGGACATAGTAATAATAAGGTAAGAATTAAATATCATTCAGAGAAAAGGAACAATAACAACCAAACAACTCGAAGCACAAGAAATAACACATAGTAATACTTGTGCTAATACTAACACTTACCAGAATATACTTGAGATTTGCTGTGCTAATATCATCCTTAGTCTCATTAAGCGAAAACAACCCTAATTTCCCAATCATATCTTCACACACTCTCAAAATCTCACAACCTTTCCTCACTATTCCCTACAAAATCAACAACCAAAACAAACACAAATTCAATCAACAATAAAAAAACAATCAAATCTTTCAGCATAATTTCTCAGAAATACATAAAATTATAGTACTTGATCAACGCTCGATTCCGAAGCCAAATCATGGATTTTTTTAGCTTGCTCGAACAGAGCTGGTAATGGCATCTCTTGCATGTTCAATTCACCCATTACTGATAGTATTAAGCTTATGGATTGAAGAAGAAAACGCTAGAAAATCACAGATTTGTGAGATATGAAATTGAATTTGGGGAAATTGAAGATTTGTTGAAATTAGGGTTTTGATTTGAATCTGTAAAAAAAAAAAAAAGGAAAACGGGTCTATAATAGGATGTTCGAGTATCTTCGCGGCAATTTGCTAAAAGTCAATTAACACATACTTCCTCCGTCTCAATTTATATGCACATTTTGAGACCTGAGGTCCAAAATCAAATCTCTAAATCCTTTCTACGAAGGCCATCTACAACTCATCCAAATTGCATGGCTCGTTTTGTCAAGTCTAAGGTCAAACTTTAGAAACTTGAAGTTTCAAAATTCAACTCGGTGTCATAGTCTACGATTGCCTTCCTACTGACCATAGGACTTTCTACGATCCGTAGGTTAGTCTCGTGGACCACTACCTTAGCGCAAAAATTGCACTTTTCCTTTTTTAACTTGACTTTCCAATTTCTGAAGTGTTACAATTTATAGTTCTAAGAATTTAAAATTCAAAAATAAAAAACAGACATCTCGAGTCTCGTTTGACGCTGCATTTGACGACCCGTCACAGGTGTGGCGGTCTGTCGCCTTGGTTCTCGTCTGAGCTCTAGAAAGTGTTTAGGATTCTGTAAGTCTGACATTGCATCTGACGTCCTGTCAAGGTCTAACGGTCTGTCACCCTCATCGTCACACATGATTAGAGAGTTATAGTATTCCTGGAGGTGTGACATTTCACCTAAGGGCTCGTCACAGGTCTGGCGGTCCGTCAGAGCTTTTCTTTGGAAATAGTTAGCTCCATTTTGTTTTTATTTTTTTCTCGCCTCAACTAATTTCTTGTCTAGCATAGTAGAAAAACTATCAAAAGATACTGTCATTGCTTCAGAACTTACAATTATTCGTAGTTAAAAGCATCAAATATGCCGTCAAATATCCACACATCACTCTTGATGGACTTGCTCGAACAAAATCTTAGGTGTTTGACTTGTTTTAGAGAACTTGTTCTTCATTTGAGTTGGAGAGAAATATGAGATAATTGACTTAAAATATGATATTTTATGATTTTTGTAAACCAAAACATAGTGAGATTGGATTATAGGGTCTAAAATACTCTTGAAAATACGTTTGAAAAAAGTTTGAAAATAGTGACGATGAGTGAGTGTACGACTCATACTTTGATACCACGAATCGTGGTCTAATTCGTGGTTGCCTAGGTGGATTTAGGACTCTCTAAATCATTTCATCGGTCAAAGTACGAATCGTTCTATCAAACCATGAGTCGTACTTTGACACACAGTACATGAAACTAGAAATTTCAGACTGGAGCGTCTCTGAAAAAATGATCATAGCTTTTAACTTCAAACTCGAATTCACGAACGGTCAGTGGAGTTGGGAATGATACTCAAGATCTTTAATTTGATGGTTAATGAAATATATAATTCTTCATATTCTAATAGACATGCTTGTGTGAAGTTGAATCTTACACGATCTTAAGCAAAATCTTAATCAATAGGGAAGCTTTGAATTCAACCCAGTGCTAAAAGGTTCCTTACGACCTTAATCCACATCCAATATACTTTCCACACTTAGAAATTGACATCAACACTTGTGTGCAAATAATTTATGAGATGTTACACTAATTCATTAAACTTTCATAATTTTAAACTATTTGAGTTTGAAACTTTTACTAGGATGTTTACTTTTACATCTAAATATAAATCTTAAACTTGCTTTTACACCTAATTGAAATTAGTGTTAATTGAGTTACTCATATTATTATGTATGACATATAAAATGTGTTTTTATGATAACCTGTAGACGCAAACAATCATCAAAAGCAATATTAGAAGACAGGAGAGCAAAAGTATAGCACGAGATGGAGCACTTATTTTGGGATTTACGAAGAAGTACATGAAAGGAAAATAACTAATATTACTGACAGAAGACAGCTAGAATAAGTGTTTCTTTACACGACATCTTTCTGACGTAAATAAAAGACACGCCCATTACTTTAAGCGTGACAAAGTTTATAACGTCTTTATTTTTATTTTTATTTTTATTATAACTGCCTTATAATAAACACGTCGAAACTTGACTTGTCTAGTGTATATTAATGTTTGCATAATAAATTAAATTAATAATATTTTCTTTTAAAATTGACTTACTTTTACAATTTATTAAAATTTACAAAGTTAATGTGTTGATTCATTTTGCTCCTAACATATCGAATTCAGTTTACACAATTAAAAGAAATGTTAGGTGATATGCTAGTATTATCATGTTCCATCTACGATGAGATAGTAATCCTCTTCGTAGATTTAATTACTTATTTATAAAGAACATTATCTTCTAGGAAGCATCACATATAAAAATATGTAATTAAATTAAACAAACTCAAATTCAAATATTAAATAAAAAAGTTACCATCAAACAATAATTTGATCAAATGGATTGAAGAAACTCATGAATATGAGTTCTATTATAGACGAAAAAATGGAAAAGACTAGAGACAGGGGCGGTTCTAAGGCTTGGGTAGTGAGGCAATTGCCTTAGGCCCCAAATATTTGAAGGCCCCAAATTTATTTAAATTATTATTATTAATTTTATTATATATTATATAATTTATATAAAATACAATTATTGTATATTTTTTTTATTATTTCTTGCTTGAACGTATTTTATACCAATAAGTTCATAAATTCTCATAATTTTTTCTCTCATTATTTGATATATTCATTTTAACATTTAGTTTTAAATTTTATCCTTTTTATATAGGAACTAAGTTATATATATCAATAACATAATTTTATTTTTTTCCCCAATTTTTTCTTAAATTGTGTGAACACAAAAGCATTCATACACAAGTTTCATTTTTGTTTTATTTTAATATATTATATGAAAATTTTATAATTTATTTAGATATTCACAAATGAATGCTATTTAATGGAATGAATTATATCAATTAAATCGATGA
>JAJOOS010001993.1:0-34208 GCA_029582725.1 Solanum chiquidenum
CATCATCATCATCAGGGGTAAAGGCTAAAGTTTTAGATATTCCACTTCATGGGATTGGTTTTGAGTTTGTAGAAATCACACCCCACAAAATCACTGGTCGTCTTCCTGTGACAGAAAAGTGTTGTCAGCCATTTAAGGTGCTGCACGGTGGAGTTTCAGCTCTGATAGCTGAGGCTCTGGCAAGTATGGGAGCACACATTGCTTCTGGTTTCCAGAGAGTGGCTGGAGTTCATCTAAGCATCCATCATCTCAAGAGTGCTCATTTAGGGGACCTTGTGTTTGCTGAGGCTGTACCAATCAATATTGGCAAAAGTATTCATGTTTGGGAAGTTTGTCTTTGGAAGATTGATCCAGCTAATGAGGAAAACAAGACTTTGTTAGCATCATCAAGAGTTACTCTTAAGGTCAACATGTCTGTACCTGAAAATGCTAAAGATGCTGCTATGAATCTCAAGAAATATGCTAAGTTATGATCATGTTAAGCAAAATTGTAGAGAGTAACAAGATAATAATGCAGAGTTATGCAAAACATGTTGTAAACCCCTTTTGCTATTATATGACCTGACACGTTTTTTATGAAAATACCAAAAAAGAGTGGAATCTACATTATCTGATAATACTAATTTCTTTGATTTGTGGCTCACATTGGATTTACCCTAATAGTGTATGTTTCTTAAATTTTACTTGAACTAATCATACTACTTCAGGCTAAAAGAAGATGAGAAGCCTTATCTTGTGTGACAACACTACTGAGTACTGAGCGAGTTGCTTTTCTGGATGGGCAGTTGTGTGACAACTCTACAGGGTAACCTGGTTTGATCCTCAACAAAAGCACATTAAAATGCTCCCCTCTATGATTTCTGGAAAATAGCAAACTTTTAATCATTTCTCTGATAAGCAAGCAGGTTAATCCATCCATTAATCAACTAACTCTTAATGTTATTCATTCAGAACTAGTAATTTTTATCTAAGCAAGCAGGTTAACAGATAGCCAGCCAAGTACCTCCCTGATGTCCAAGTCTGATGGAGGCAACTCTAGCATTACACTCAAGTGACATATAGTAAAAAATAGCAACTCTAACACTACACTCAGGTGACATGCAGTAACAGTGATGACCGTTAAAAACCAACGCTTCATTAGCTTAGCAATGAGCATACCTTATGGAATAGTTTGAGAGTGAGACTGTATCATAAAGATAATATAACTTCCATCTTGTTCCTTGAAATCACATTCATCTGAAACCAGCTATGGAGGTTCATATCCTTCTCATTTAACGCTACATATGGCAGTGATCCAACCCCATATAACCTTCAATAGCTTAGTCACTTCTTTTTTTGATTCATCTCTAACTATAGTCCATGCACCAAACAATATTCTTGAACAAATCTCTAACTACCTCAATACCATGCTACAGTCTAGATCACTGAAGTTTAAGAGTGTATCTTTGACTCTCACATACACAATTTAGCTCATGAATGACTTTGGTAAGGCTGCATGGTCACTGGACCGATTCTTAACCCAATGCACCATGCTTGGGTCATCACAGAGCACCTCTAGCATACATGGCAAATCCAGACATTGCTCTCTTTGCCAATAGTTAGACATAAGTCTGATGGGAACATGATAGTACTTGTTTAGATATCCACTTCTGTACCCCTAAGCCAGACAATGTCGCCTTGGGTATGTGATCCCAATTTGAATACATACAGTTGTCTAATTAGAGTAAAGTTTGCCTCGCCCTTAAGTCCTTGAGCAAAGGACACAAAACCTCTTTTCTCAATCTCTACCATTATCTCTGTGGCAAGCTTTGTTTGTAGCATCAATATGAAGCTGCTTTTCAAGCAATATCAAAATCAGCTTCCAGGCCTCCTCACTCACAAAATCATCCTCCCATTCAACTAGTTCAACTGGGGCACAAGTGTTTCAGGATTAGATGAGTCGCAATCAGACTCCAACTCCACATGACAAAATCTTTCTTGGATTTACCCTTCCCTTGCACAGCAGTTGTCTTAAGGGACGGCTTACATTTCCATTAGGTATTGGATTGCTACTCAGACTTGACAAAAATCATTCAGGCAATTCATTGAACACTTTAAGTGCACCGTTTTACTTGACAACTTTTAGCACGATCTATGTTTATTGTTTGGCCTCCCAAAATCTGTAGTTGTAGTTTGTTACTCACAATACACATTATGTCTTGCACAACTTCTAAATGAGGCACAATCGTTAATGATATTGTGTCACTTGGGCTAAAACCTCAAACCAAATTTCACAATTTTGGCATCACACCGTCTACTGGCAGAGCTAGCTAGGATTTGAACTTTGAGATCTCACGATTTGAAGTTTAAAGCAATGGAAACTTGTCATTTGCTTCTATTTATTTTTTTGGAACCTAGATAATCCACAACCAGTACAACTTTGCTGCTACTTTCTCTACCTTTCAGGTGAGCACTTTATATATCATAAATATTTTATAGGGAAATTTTTACATATAGCTATTCAAAAATAACTTAATTATGCTCCATAACTATGGTTTGTTGATTACCATTCATAGTTACATGTTAGAGGGGGAGAGAGGGCAAAGAGGCGAATTGTATATGTATATATGTCAAATAATTGTATATATGTAATTGGTATACATATGTATTTGTATATCTGGCGAGCGAGATTGGGAGAGAGAGGAGAGAGGCGAGCGAGAGAGGACAGAGCGTGGAGAGAGTCAAATTGTATATGTATATCTTTCATATAATTGTATATATAAAACTGGTATACATATGTATTTGTATATCTGGTGAGGGAGGAGAGAGGCGAGCGAGAGAGAGCAGAGAGTGGAGAGAGGCTAATTGTATTTTTATATCTGTCATATATATATATATATATAAAAAAATTGTATTTGCATATGTATAAGCGACGTAATTACATCTAAATTTAAGTTGCCAGCCGTAATTAACAACAATGTTAACTAATTAACTAATATATATTTACTTATATGCGTAATTTTCCATACTTTATATGCATGGAGTAAACTCTCATTGGCTACGGATGTAAAAGCCTGCAAAACACACGGGGAAGACCCTGCGTGGCCCAACGCCCTGACAAGTAGGGATGACAATGGGGCGGTGCGGGGTGGGGGCAGGGTAAGCTTAACCCGCAAATTTTTTAATTCACCTCACATTAGTTTTAAAAATCACACATACTCACAACCCGCTCCACCCCGCATTAGTTTTTTTTAAAAAAACACTTCAACCCGTCCCGCATCTCACCTGCCCCGCACAATCTTAAATCCACTCCGCCCCGCCCCATTGCCAATCCTACCGACGTGGAAGGAGATTTCAGCGTGGGCCTATTTCACCACAATTGGGCTGACAGACACGGGATTCCCATATCCATAGAGGATTTTAAACACAATACATTTTTTATAATAATTTAAATTTTTTATAACTAGTTTCCAAAAAATTAAAACAAATTTACAAATTTATTAAATTATAGTATTGTGTATATTTTTTTTTATTCAAAATATATCTCTTAATTAAGTTAAAACAATAGTAATTACTCGATTTTCTCGTTCATGTATTATAGTAACGTCAACCGATTGTATTGGAGTTAATGTTAAATGACCAGAAAATTTGGCTAGAAAATTAAAAAGTTTATAATATCTTTTTTATTTTAAAATAAACTGATCTTTTTTTCATTTTTTAGATAAAAGGTATTAAAGTTAAAATGATAAAAATGTTTAAAAAAGTGAAATAACATAGGTAAAATAACCCAAATTCTAGCCAAATTTTCTGGCAAAAGGATTTTTCCGGAGTTTTCTAATGTAAGCAATTATTATATTTTGATATTCATTTAATTCCGTTATCACCAGTATAAGAAATCTCCTTATTTTTAGCTATTTATTCCTAGCAGGAATCTCTTTATTTTTAGTGTTTAGTTGCACAAAATTAATTGTAATCTTATAGCTCTGGTATTTAAGATTTTTTTTTGTGTGTGGGTGTTGTTTTCTTTTGCAAAACACTAGGGGTGTACTTGGAATATAGAATTTTCAATTTTTTATGTTTGATCGATTAAAATTTTTAGAAAAATAAATTCGTAAATTTAAGGAAAATGACAAGTTTATTGTATTTTATCCATCTCCCAACTCTCTCAACCCCCATCCGTGGGTCATCACATCCCGGAACCCCACTCTTTAATTCCTTAACCCATTTCACTCTCGTAATATTTTGCTATATTACATATCAATACTTTTGAGATAATAATTTTTTTCATATTTATTAAATTAATATAAATAAATAAATTTAAATATGTTTTTCATTTTAAAAAAGCATTTTATCTTGTACCAACACACCCTAAACTGAGTTTGAAAACGCAAAGTCTTTTTTATAGCAAAAATAAGAAAGTAGAAATAAACAAGAAATAATTACAAACTCATTTGTTTTCCCTAGATAAATGACACTATACATTAGCGGGGTATTGCTAACGGGGAAGTGCTAAATGGCCAAAAAATATGGTCAAAATTTATTCAGAAAATTAGAAAAATTATAATATTTTTTTATTTTAAAATAAGCTGATCTTTTTTACATTTTTTAATTAAAACGTATTAAAATTAAAAAAAATAAAAATATTTAAAAATATAAAATATCATTGTGGCCAAACTTCTTTTTCTCCCCTAACGTAACATCCCAATTCCCAACTCGTTGGAAGTTGCAACCACCCTCTTTCATTGAAACCACTTTTTAATTTTGTTACTTTCTATGGATATATAAATAATAATAATTAATATAGTGAGTTTATTATTTTATTTCTATTAATTATGAAGTAGATTAATTAAAAAATTAAGATTTTTAATAAATATTTTTTAAAGTAATTAATTGAGGATGATTTACTAGGTGGATTTTTTTATTCTTTCTTGTTTTTGTGAAAATGAACAAGTAAAAAAGGAAAATTGGACAAGTAATTAATACTTGTCCCATATCAATTGATCATCATATTAAATCAATAAAGCATTAATTAATTTTTTTGAAAGTGTTCATATTTATTTGTAAAATTTTCAAGAAGTTTTTAAGAAGTGAATTACTAGTAAAATTTATTAATATGCGTGTAAAAAGAAAAGTGATCAATTAATATATAACAAAGGGAGGATTTTGAGAGTCAAATGAGTTTTTAAATATAAAAAAAATAGTATTTCAAGAGAGTAACCGTTCGATAGAAATCATGTGTTAAGTGTTTTTGTTACTTTCTTTTGTCTCCATTTATAATGATCACCTTTCATATTTCGAAAGTCAATAAAATGAATCTAACTTTCAAAATTTGAGTTGGTGCTTCATAAATTAGCACAAGCAAAATAATAATTTGTGTTTGATTACTTTTTTCTTAAAAAACTTTATAAGTGTCAAATTTATGAAAAAGAAAGTTATTACTTACTATTTAATTTGGTAAATAAATATTTGAGATTAATCTTGACCTAAAATGATTTTATTTTTTTATTTTTTTTTTATTTCCAGAGTCTGCTTTCTTCAGCTTTTGCTTAACAACTAAAACTTCTATTACTACTCAAATCACTTTTTCCCCTTATCAAATTTTGACTGAACATCTTTATTCTTTAAAATAAAAAACAAAAAACAAAAAACAAGAAAGATTCCCCTTTAGCAAGAAAGTAAATTAACTACTCGTTTTTGTTTCTACCAAAAAAATAATGGTGCCTTTTTTTTTCTATATAAAAATAAATAAATAATCACCAATCTAGTGTATTCGTCAACAAAATAGGCTTTTTGAGGAGGACAAAACAACTTTCACATCATATGTTTGGAAATATATAAGCGATTTTAGAGACCCAACAAACATCTTTCTATTTCTTTTATCTATATTCATTGGCAATGCTTTAGCTAGTTTCGTGTCCCAATTTGTTTTCTCAATATGTCAATTTTTCCACTAACATCAAAATTCTACCAAAAAATACTACTAATAATAAAGTTTTTATTTCTTAGATGTTGTAGAAATTAATGTTTTATAGGGAAAAAGTATCGGCAGTTTGGTGCTCATTCTTTTGTTAAAAAAAAGTCGTTTAGAGTCGGTATTGAGAGATGTCAATTATAGCGAGTCACAATAACTATAAAATTTTATAAGTGGTTTTTGAGAAAAATAAAATAAAGTATAAAATCCTATTTCGTTGAGACAAAGAGGTTGTTACAAACATGATTATAGTGAGTATTTGGGAGTGCAATGCTCATTTTTGTAGTAAAAGAAAGTCATTTTAGAGTCGTGTTGAGAGATATCAATTATAGTGAGTCGTAACAACAATGATATACTCATAAAATTTCATAAGTGGTTTTTTAGGAAAATAAAATACAGATCATAGTGAGTATTGAGAGTGTGATGCTCATTTTGTTGCTCCAAAAAGTCATTTAGAGTGTGTTAGAGATATCAATTATAGTGAGTCGCAACAACAATAATACAATTGTAAAATTTCAAAAGTAGCCTTTATGGACTTAAACAAGCGTGTTGAAATGAATTTGCCAAATTTTCTTATGTAAATACTGGTTTTCTTAAATTTCAGACGGTCTCTTTTTAAGCTTTGAGAAAAATAAAGTATAATTTTTTTTTTACCTTTATTTCATAAAAATAGAGAGATTACTAGCAAGACGATCATGGTGAGTTAGTGAATAAAATGTGCATAATGGAATTTTCGTATGTGAATGTATAATTAATTAGTGGACCTTTCTTCATAATCTAATGAGGATTAAGAGGACACATTTTGGATGTAATGAAATAATTTAATGGTCATTTGGACCCACTTATGGGAATCTCTTGCTAACTGTCACATTAATCACCTGTTTTTATTGAATACCTCCAAAATAGTACATCTTGAAGAGATAAGGAAAATGAAATCTGACTAACAATCTTAAAATATTTTTCACTAGAAAAACATTATTAAAAGATAACAGTAATATTAATTATTTATTATTTTATTATAAATAAAAGATAACAGTGATATTAATATCAAAACATCAGAAAAATATATATTTTTTCTCCTCTAAATTAGTGCAAAGGTCAAAGAATACTTTGCACTAAGCATACTTTTTGTGTTTGGTTTAATAAATTAGTGAATCTTCAATGAATCTTCCAGAAGATAAGGAGGAAAAAGGGGCCACATATAGTATCTAATGCAATTAATTAATTAAGAATAAAAAAAAAAAAGAAAAAGAAAAAGAGAAGATATTAAAAAAAAAAATCACATGGACCCACTTGTAGGAATCTCTTGGTAACTTGTTTATTGGAATTTTCTACTCTAAAAATCACTCCAAACAACAGCTTGAAGAGAAAAAAGAAGGGGGCAGAAAACTTACTGTCACAACGACGATAACATATTCAATATAATTTGATAAAAATATAATATAAAAAAAGTAAAATATATATGAATTTTATCATCACTATAAAGGTAGATAATCTATTTTTAATAATCCTTCAACTTAAGTAAGAGAAAACTTACTCACATTTAATAGTATTTTTACAACAAACAAAAAGTACATGATATGCGCCCTTTAATTACTTAAATTATACAGTATTCTAATTTGTATAATATATTATATTTTTTATTATATTTGATGAATTGATATAACCTTTAAGTATTGCTATTAAGCATGTGCAATATTTTGCTTTTCCAGGCACATTCACGTGATTCTTCACCGATGTTTTTAAATTAAATACATTTGACCATCAGTCCCCTCTGTCATTAAATATTATAGTTTAAATCAACGACTGAATCTTGTGATTTTTAGGATATTTATTAATTAATTTGATAAGATAGATGTGTTAAAACTTAGTAAAATGCCCGACACACATCAATAATATGGATAACTTTTTTAGTTTTAATTTTTTTCACGCGATATATTTAAAAGTCAAAATGTTTATATATTTTAATTTTAAAAAATAAAAAATTCAATCTTATGAAAAATAGATCATTCTTATTTTAAAACTTAAAAAAACTCTTTCTAGGTAGTATTAATTGTTTTGGATACAATGGGCGCATTCTTTATGAAAATATTGTTGGGTATTTGTCTTAGTCTTTTTAAAAATTATTATCATTATTTTTAAAAAAATTATAATTGAGTTTTCCTTTTTCTATTTTTAAAAGAAAAATATAGTCTCTATACATGGCTAGTCCTTTTTCTAGTATGAAAAAGTTTATAAGTCTATAAATAAAGGTTCATTAGTTCTACAAGTGTTACGTTAACACTTGTGTGCACCTCCTTTTATTTTGAGTAAATTGTGTTAGATTATTTCTCTCGATATTGTGTACTTTTTTTTTTTTTATATAGTGAATTGCTCATTTCTTTCGATAGATATAGGTTGGTTGACTATACCACGTTAAATATTTGTGTCTTTTAATATATTTATCATTTATCTTCTTATTTATAGTATTTTGAAATTTGCTTTGCTATTTTCCGCATGATACTTTCGTTGTTTGTCCTAACAAATATTTCAAGATACGCTCTGTCATATTTAATTATTTTTGCCGAATCAAGCAAACTACAAGCATTTGAAGGAATTTGTACAAAAATATATTACATATCTTCACGTATATTCTATTACTAATCAGAGTTAATTCGTATATACTTTAGTTTATAACTTAATTAAAGTAAATTAGTATAGTCTGATACAAATATAAGATGCCAATAATCATTTTTTATGTTTGATTAATTCGAAGAAATTTTAATTTAGAAATATTTTTTCCAACCCTTATATTCAAAAGGACTCTTTTCAGAGTGTTGTTCACACTCTTTAAAAATATAGATAGAACTTATGAGATCCTTAGTACATTTTCAAAGAATTCGATTAGAATTTGCAACAATTTTAAAGGGTTCGAGCAATTTAGTTCTACACTATTCCATTGGTAGGCAGTGACAGGAGGCTGGTGCATTATGGGGGCAGTATCTCAACAGATTCCTCTGAGCCGCCCATTGTTAATTGATTGTTTTTTGTATTTCTTGGTTAGTGGTTAACGTTACTACTACTTTCCATACAAGGTGGAAATCTGTGCGTGCTATTGGTTGGTCATCTTTTACACGTCAACAAATATTACAACCAAAATTGAAAAAGAAAACAAACTTTTTGCAGTATAAAGTGGAAGCCATTAATACAGAAGAGTTCATAGACAAAGTGATAAAGAAGGCTGAGGGTTAGCAGAGAAACATGGAATCTGGAAAGAGGAGTACTCTGGCTCTGCTACCACTCTTCCTTTCTTTCCTGTTTTACTTTGATTTTTCAAAAAAGGTTTGATCTTTATGCTTTTCTTTAATATACCATTGTTGTAATGCCAGTTTTTTTTTTCTGTGCAGAAAATCCCGTTTTGTGGGATGTGATGTGGGGGTGGGGGTGGTGAGGATGATAAAAAGAAAATTTATTGGTTACCCTTTTTCAAGAATGAGGAAAAGATTAATCTTGCTTAACACCCATAAAGACACACTCACTCACTGAAATCTAGACTATGTTACAATGAGATATGTTGTTGTTGATTATGTACATGTTGTACATTTGTGTGATTTTGTATTTGGATGGCCTGTTTGTGGACAGAGTTTTTTTCCAATAAGGGGCTTTTAGGTTTCATTTGAAGATTAGCTTAAGAAATTTAACAAATTCCAGAAAGCCTCTTCATGAAGCACTTGTCAAAAAAGTTTCTTCATGAAGTTCTTGCATGTGAAATGCTTAAGTACTGTAGATCTGGATATCCATTTTAGCATGTTAGTTATATGATGGAAGGACTGATGGAAAAGGATTTGCCATAAGAGCTAGGGAATGGATTCTATGTTGTATTCCCTGAGATTTTACTGCTAAACATATAAGAATTTTTTTGAATAAATAAAAAAGTTGGTCAAATTTCAGCATGTCTACATGCAGAACATATAAGAGCCTTGAGGCAAGCTTATGTTTTTTAACCTATGCTAATGATTTTTCATTTAGCTGTCTAGTTCTGATATCCTTTTTTTTTCCTTTTTAGAGATAAAATATTGCAAAATAGCCATCTACATGTACTTTTTCCAGTTTTTATGCTTCATACTATGTTGTACTCAGGTACTATTTTTTTGTTCTATAACTTCTGAATGATCCTGAAGAAAGTTTATGGTTTTATACCTCAGCTTCCCTCAAGCGACTGCAGCCTTCTGCCTCATAATCACTATTGGATATCCAGCACACGTATTGTGACTCCAAATGGAACAATTTCTGGTGCAGGTTTGTTGAACTGAAGTTTTAAATTTCTTTGATTACGGGGAAATTATTAGGTACTTGTTCTCATTCCTGGTGACAAATTGTTTTTCCTGATGTGATGTAAACAGTTGAGATAAAGGAAGGAAGAATTATATCTGTTGTTGCTGAAGAGAATTGGCATGTAAATTCTTGGTTTACCACAGTGGTCAATTATGGAGAGTCTGTGGTCATGCCTGGATTTATTGATGTGTAAGATAAAACTCTACCCTCATGTTAGTTGTGATTTCCTATGTTGTTTCTTAAATTTATATCAAATCATGGAGAACTTTTAAGCAGATTGTAAAAAATTGTTTAACGGCTATGCACTTAATAGCAGCAGATGGGAATTGC
Source organism: Solanum chiquidenum (assembly GCA_029582725.1). NCBI lineage: Eukaryota > Viridiplantae > Streptophyta > Magnoliopsida > Solanales > Solanaceae > Solanum > Solanum chiquidenum. The sequence continues at coordinate 10,595 of JAJOOS010001993.1, forward strand.
TGCGTGGAGAGAAAATTCAGACCTTTTAATGAGAAATTTGAGATATTATTTCACAAGAAAACAGGGTATCATAGCTCTTAACTATTGGAAATTCCTTACTGATAAAGGTGTCAAACCTGAATAAGAGTTAATTTTGATGTTCTCTTTACGTTAGGCATTTATAACTCTGGTTTAATTGATACAGTGCGTGCCACTTATATTGAAGCATAATTTGCACACTGGAAAGTAAGAGGGGGAAGTATTATCATCTTGTAGGTGTTGATGTCTTTGGATTGTCTACACCATGGGTTTTGATCAAGTGTGATGTCTATATACTAATTTGGATTGAATTCCTTAGTAGTTAGTACAGAGTTTTTAGAAGATTTTAATTCACTGTAAGAGAAGGGCACTTCTTTAACTGATGGAACCTTAAAAGGCTTTCAACTGAGCATAAAATGAATTTTGTAGGCAGAAAATGGAAGGGCTAATTGTCATCATCTAGCGACATATAGCCCAACAAAGCTGTCTGTTGGAATGAATATGCTGAGTCCTGAAGTATGGTGTTGGTCATAATGACTTCCTTGATAAGTTGAACTAGGTTTAAAAGTTTGCTGTTATTAGACGATCACCCTTTTGGTTTTATGGTTCAAAGATGTTGCTTTGGGTCAGCATCCAACCACTCGTACTGTCATACATCCAATTGCACTTGCCCGAGTACCTGAAAACTTAAGGCCATTTCCAGTTACCCTGCCTTACTTATATCCAGAATACCTGCTTTAGTTGTCTGAAGTATTTTCTATGTCATCAACTTCCTAACTCCAACACTAAACCATAAAATAAATCACAATTCATCCAGGATGTATGCTATTTCTTTATGAGACCATATCGCAAATAGCTGGCGATTGAGACTCCAACTAGGTCCCAACTAGTATGTTAGAAGTTCGAGTTGTGTGGAAGATTTAGCATAAATGCTATTAATCCTCCCAGCGAGTGTGGGAGTAGAAAATAAAGTAGATTCTTTAGCAGAGTAGTGATGGGAGTCTAAAATCATATATCTGGCTTGTGTTAGTTCTGGCTTGATTAGGAAGACTTGAGCTTAGTTTGTGCTTCCTTGCCAATATCAAAACTAGATGATAAGGCTTGACTCATAAAGCCTTGTTTCTAATTATTATTTTGTCCATTCTAGGCATGCCCATCTTGATGATCCTGGAAGATCAGAATGGGAAGGGTTTCCTTCAGGAACAAAAGCAGCTGCTGCAGGTACGTGGATTCAAATTCAAGCTCGTCACATGTAACTTAAAACTATTTGAGATGGGTAGCTATGAATGTGGATAATTATGACACTAATATGAGTTTGTTCTTTTAAACTTTTTTCTTAAATATTTGAAATTTAAAGTTGTAGACTGCCTTATTTTACTGGATTCAACATTCAGTGTTCATATGTGTGGGATACACAGAACCTAATATCATGTTTCATATTACTATGCTCTTTCCAGGTGGAGTAACCACACTAGTTGACATGCCTCTTAATAGTGCTCCATCAACAGTTTCTGAAGAAACTTTAAAACTTAAGGTAAGCATGTCATATAGATTTTTGATATATTTCGCAGACCATTTTGACAGAGTAAATAATTCTAACTTATCAAAGCTATTGTTTCTCGTGTGATTATTAGTGCATGTGTTTTTGTTTTTGTTGAGGTCAGCTGGTTGTCTAATATGGTGCATCTGTACGGATTTTATGGCATTCAAACTAATGAACATATAAAAATGCTAACAGAAGCTCCCAGATTCATATAGGTGTAGTCATATTGAACAACATATAATCAGGGTTACTGTTCTTTTGGCAGGTCCAGGCTGCAGAAGGGAGGGTCTACGTGGATGTTGGTATGACTGTGAAGCTTTATTCTTGATTGATTGATGTTGTAGTAAGACGTTACTTACTTCTTGTATTAACAGGTTTCTGGGGAGGTTTGGTTCCAGAAAATGCAGAAAATGCAAGTTCTCTGGAAAGACTTCTAAATGCAGGGGTTCTGGGATTGAAGGTATACTGGCAAACATACATGCACAAGACCTCAGATTGAGCATATATTCTGTTCCTTTTCAGTTTTTGATATCATAGCTGTCTGGAAGTCAAGCAAAGATTGATGACATATCCAATATACTAAATACAAAACATTTTTGGATAAGTTAATTAACTTTCCAACTATTACCTTACGAAGTGACGATGTATCTTTAATGTTTGAGAGATCATTTTGGGCATTCTTTGTAGCACTCTACTATGTGACTTCAATTGGTTTGTCACATTTATAATTGGACATGTTTTCCTTTTTGCAGTCTTTTATGGTGCCATCAGGCATCAATGACTTTCCCATGACAACTGCATCCCACATAAAGGTACATAATCTTTCTTCCTTTTTTTTTTTTTTTCAAAATATGTTTTCTTCTGTTTATTTTTGTCAATCATTCTGCAGTAATTATGTAGGTTTGTCTTTGCAGATGGTCATTAGAACAAACTTTATTAGACTCTCTACTGTGCTTATGATTCAATGCTTAACTACGCAGGAAGCACTCCCAACTCTGGCTCGATACAAAAGACCTCTACTTGTTCATGCCGAAGTGCTACTAGATCTTGATGGAAAAGTGGAGCTGGAGGATGGGGTCGAGAATGCTAGATCATACTCTACATATCTCAAGACCAGGCCTGCTTCAATGTAAATATATTATCTTTTATCATATGCTCGAATCTAGAGTAGATTTGTGTTGAAGTAACATGTCATTCTTCTTGTGTTTCCGGTTGTGTCACATTCTTAACATGTCTGTATGTATTTCCAAGAGGAGTGACAAACATTTCTTTCTTTACTTTCAGCTGGTGCATGTTTTAACTTTTTTAATTTTGTCAAAACGTTCCTCTCTCACTATGATTTCTTTTTCTTATCCCTCTCTCTTTCTCTCTTAAATCCTCTATTTTCTACTGTTTTTCACATCGTATTACCTTTGAAATTTTTGTTCTTTAACAGGGAGGAGGCTGCTATCAATCAGCTCATAACACTGTCAAAGGACACGAGGGCTGGTGGTTCTGCTGAAGGAGCTCATCTCCATATTGTTCATCTATCTGATGCTAGAACTTCACTAAACCTCATTAAGGTAACAAAACATTTCTCTCACATTCTGGGTTCTTTTATTTGTTCATTTGTATTCTATCCATTTGTTGCCTTTGCACCCCTTCTACCCTTTGTGGTGGACTATTTTTGTTAAGAGCAGGGAAGTCATCATTGTCAAGAAATTCTGTTACTCTTCGTCACTATAGTAAATAATGTAAGGGCTGACCATCACATGCTTATATCACAATATGGTCACTTTCATGAATGATGAGTAAACAGTAATATTGATTCAGCTGAGAGTAGCATAGATATTAAAATAATTGTTTCTAATTTTACACCTAAAATTGCTGTGGAATATCTTACATTATCATTCTGAAAATATCTTCCTTTTTAATCATAGGAAGCCAAACAAAGGGGTGATAGCCTCACCGTTGAAACCTGCCCCCATTATCTCGCTTTTGCAGCTGAAGATATTCCTGATGGAGATACTCGGTTCAAGTGTGCTCCACCCATCCGTGATGCAGCCAATAAAGAAAAACTATGGGATGCGTTACTGGTATAGTCAACTTCCAAACTCCGTTACTGCTATAATCACATCCCATATTTCTTCTTTCAAAGAATTTTCTTCATTTTGTTTGTGTGCATTTCAGGATGGAGATATTGACATGTTAAGTTCTGACCACTCGCCTTCTGTGCCAGAAATGAAACTCTTAGATGAGGGTGACTTCTTGAAAGCATGGGGTGGCATATCTTCTTTACAGGTCTTTACTTTTACTAGTTACATGTGATTACTATGTGGGCTCAGAAATAATGCAGATATAAGCCATTTGGAGATAATAGGATTATCTTGAAACCCATATATAATGGAAAAGCTTACATGCATATAGATGGATGGGACTACGTAAACTATGTCTTCAATGTATCAGTCAAACATTTTCGTAAAATGATGGTTGAAGCGAGATTTTTATTCTGAAACTTACTCTTTTAGTCTTCCAAAAATTCCTATTAGAACTACTACACCATCTTAGTTACACTTGGTTTCTGAAGATTAGAGAAGTCATATAGGTCCTTTTTGTGTATCTAGAGTATAAAGATAACCTTTTAACCACTGAATATGATAATACATATTTATCAACATAAACTTTCTTAGCCCTATCAGAGACTTTCCTGTTATACTTGCAAATTGACCTACAGTAGATAGTTGATAGTGTGTCATGCACCACTGTTGCAGCTCTGCTACTATTCCTAGGCATGTCAATATTGGTGTGGTTTCTCAGACAGACTTAAAAAATGAATTACAATTAACACAATGCTTGGCGTAATTGTCAAAACATACTCATCATAATCTGTTTGAAATACTATAAGGTGTTGTTACTTTTATGCAGTTTGTTCTACCCGCGACATGGACACATGGGCGTAAGTATGGAATAACATTTGAGCAGTTGGCTTCTTGGTGGAGTGAGAAGCCTGCCAAACTTGCTGGTCTAACGACTAAGGTATCATGTTGAAGTATTTCAATATTACATCTACTGTTAGGAATTAAACAGGTTCAAATGTCATTTTGCTTTAAATTGTGAAAAAAATTGATGTCAGATAAGGCTACTTTAATTTGTTCCATTTTATGATCCATACAAAGTTTTGGAACTGCTGCAGTTTTAGTTGCTGTAAAGTCTTATGATCCTTTCATATCTTGGTTGCTGGTATTTGATTATAGTTCTTGTGCAGGGGGCAATTGCTGTAGGTAACCAAGCAGATATAGTTGTCTGGGAGCCAGACATGGAGTTCGACCTGGATAATGACTACCCTGTACATATTAAGCACCCTGTAAGTAAACTTGCCTGTTATTTGCATGAAAACTAGTGTAACTGTTATAGTAGTTTCTTATACCTGATTTGTGTGTGCAGAGATTTTGATTTTTTCTTTAAAAGGAATAACTACTAGGAAACATGTTTTAAGGTTCAAAAAGATGAAGTTGTAATTTAGACAGAAGTAAATCACCTACAATTTGAAATTCAGCTGTCAGATTATTAGCATGCAGCAGTTCTTACATTCCTTGCTTCTGGTTTTTGATTCTCAAATGTGTTTATTGTTGTTTTTATTCCTTTCTTTGTATTGGCAGAGTATTTCTGCATACATGGGATCAAGACTCTCTGGGAAAGTTTTGGCAACCTTTGTGCGCGGAAATCTGGTATACAAGGAGGGAAATCATGCTTCTCAAGCATGTGCTCTCCCAATTCTTCATTAGATAGTTAGTGCTACGAGCCTATTGGTAAATCTACTGTTCACCATATCATTCAAATTCATTCTGTTGATGTTCCATTTTGATCTCCTTCAAACTGCAGTCTTACTGTTCCATCTTTTGCGTAGGTTGTCCCTTTGACATTCTTGGAGACGACCACATGTAGATGGAATTGATAACTTCATCATTCAGATCAAAGCCAAACTTTGCATGGATCTAAGTTGTTCATCGTCTTCACTCTTCTTTTAGGCGTGCAACAGGGCTGGAGTGTATATAATCTGTTGCAGGCCCTTAGTTGATAGACATTGGATATTTAACTCTGTAGAAAATAAATATTTCAATTGAAGCTGAAAGCTCTTGTTGTTGATGAAGTACACATTAAGAATTAAATTCATCTTCATAATTACAAATGCCATGAGAAACTTCAACTTAATTTCGTCTTTAGCAGAACTGCAAAACCACCAAAACACATACACGCTGAGACTCCTGTATTTTTGTTTTCTGTGCAATCTTTTCTTATACACACCCATAATACAAATTAAGATTTAAAAAGAATATTGTGGGAGGCCACGACTCAAATTTTATGTAAAAAACACGAGTAGTTATTTCTTTCTTGGACAAAGTTATCTTCTTCATGTGCTAGTGTGAGTAGACTACATGCCCAAACTGATCCGAACACCATTTTTCTGTTAGATTCTAATGGCTTCATCTCTTAAAGTCAGCAAATTGCGATATCAACTTAATGTAGTTTAACTTAAATAACTTAATTTTTTAATAAGACAGCATTACACCATATAAAACATTAATAATTGATTTTACGGCTCAAACCATAACCAATAAGTTTGAGAATGTTGATGACATAATGGACAGCTTACTGTATTGCCGTGTAACCCACCCTTCCCTCCATTTTAGAGTAAACTGGATAACGCACCCAAAGCTCAACAAAAATTCAAACTTTTATCTTCAATGAATCTCTTCAACTGCAAATGCAAATTCAATAATTTCTTAACCATTCATCTTCCTCCGCCTCACAGCTCGCTCTGTAACCGTCGTACAACCAGGTTCTCCGTCCGCTTCTCATCCGAGTCAACTCACAGAGTCAAGCTTGCCGAGTCACTGCAATCCGAAACCCTGAAGCTTCTAGAATGGCCCGCAGTGTGTCAACAGCTCTCCTCCTTCACTTCCACATCCATGGGATACGCCGCAGCACAATCTGCTCGGATTCCGGTGGGTAGAACTCCTGATGAGAGCAGTAGACTCCTCTCTCAGACCTCGGCAGCCGTGGCTGTTCCTCGGCCGTTGGATTTTACCGGAATTGAAGATATTTCCCCTATTGTTGATGCTTCCGTTGCAGGCGGTATACTCTCTATTCGTGAACTTTGCTCTGTGAAACGGACCTTGGCAGCGGCGAGATTTTTGCTCCAACAGTTGGAGGAGATTGATTTTTCTGAAAGGTATATTGCTGTATTTAACACCCTACTTAAAGCATTGCATTATTTTGTTTGTTGTTCTACGTTGTAGTTACTTGGTGTTAGATTGTTATGGTATAAAGAACCTCTGATTGTAGATGATAGGGTGATTCCATGAGATTCAAGCAAATTGAAATCTGGGGTCAGCTAGTCCATAGGCTAATGATTCGAAAGCAAAACTTGTCTCTACAGCCACGCTTTAGCATACTAATTTATCTGTAAGAACGTTTTTTGCTTAGCTCAAAAGCCTTAAGATAACAGTTAGTAACATTTTGTTTTCTACTGATTGCAAAATCGTGGTAGAATTGACTATAGTTCTGGATTTTGGTCAAAAGAACTGCCGAATAGCTGAACTTTCTATCCAAAAATGTATCAAAGAGGTTGGTGGCTAGCTGTCTATCTGGGAAGTAACTTAATGAAAAAGTAAGAGGTGAAATATAGTTCATCTGATGAGTATCGGAGTGAGCACTCTTCCAATATATTTGTAGGAAGTGGTAAATATGGTCTTATGTATTTCTCTTCTCATTCCTTTCTTGAATTTTCACAATGCTGTGGTGCTTTTTGAAAGATTATTAAGATTGCAGACTCTAAAGAGGAATTCACCTCGAGTGTGTTTTCCCTTTATTTGCTGTTCCTCTGAGAATGCCTTCCTACTCCCAATTGCAGTTAACTCAAAATGGCGAAGCATGTCTCATGTGGTAGTGATGGATTCTCATGAAGTGCCATTTAAATAGTATTGAGCAGTTTCATTAGAATGTCTAATTATCTTCAAACAGGTACTCTCCTCTGAAGGAAATTCTTCACAGTTGTGATTTTCTTGTGGAATTGGAGCAAAAAATAGAATTCTGTATTGATTGCAGCTTTTCAGTAATCCTTGATAGAGCTAGTGAAGATTTGGAAATTATAAGATCTGAGAGAAAGAGGAACATGGATAATCTAGAATCATTGTTGAAGCAATTATCAACTCAAGTTTTTCAAGGTGGAGGATTTGACAGGCCTTTAGTGACCAAGCGCCGTTCAAGATTGTGTGTTGCTGTCAGAGCTTCGCATAGATCTTTGCTGCCTAATTCCGTAATCCTAGATACAAGCAGTAGTGGATCTACATACTTCATGGAACCTAAAGAGGCAGTTGAGCTAAACAACATGGAAGTTAAACTTTCTAGTTCTGAGAGGGTTGAGGAGCAAACAGTTTTGAGTTTACTTACATCTGAAATAGCAGAATCTAATATGAAAATAAAGCACTTATTAAATAAAATATTGGAAATCGATCTTGCATTTGCAAGGGCTGCTCATGCTCAGTGGATGGGTGCTGCCTGTCCAGCTTTTAGTCCAAGAAATTGTAACATATCCCAATCTGAACATTTATCTATAAATGTAGAAGGGATACAACATCCATTGCTTCTTGAATCCTCCTTGAGAAACTTGTCGACTGATGTGTCCCCAAGATCACCTGATTTGGATCAAGGAAATGGTGTCATGAATTTGGAAACAAAATCTCATGGACATTTCCCTGTGCCCATTGATATTAAAATTGGTCATGGAACAAAGGTGGTTGTCATCTCGGGCCCTAATACTGGAGGCAAAACGGCTTCAATGAAGACTCTAGGACTGGCTTCTATGATGTTGAAGGCTGGCATGTATTTGCCTGCCCAAAATAAACCACGGCTTCCATGGTTTGATCTTATTCTGGCAGACATTGGAGACCAACAGGTACTTGGTTTTGTTATACTCCCTTCTTTCCCCATCATCCGTCTCAGATGTATATCTTTTTTCAATCTAACCCAGTGGAAGTTTCCTGTGCTTCCTCATTTTCTTGTTTTTTTATTCGCACGATCTTTCTTATAAATTGAAATTTTATATTTTGCCTGCTGAAGTCTCTGGAGCAAAGTCTATCAACCTTTAGTGGACACATTTCACGGCTTCGTGAGATTCTGGAAGTTGCTTCTAGAGAATCTCTAGTTCTTATTGATGAAATTGGAAGTGGGACCGATCCTTCAGAAGGTGTAGCACTTTCAGAAAGCGTACTGCAATATCTCAAGGACAGGGTTAATTTAGCTGTTGTAACTACCCACTATGCAGATTTAACTCGCTTAAAAGAAAAGGACAATCGGTTTGAAACAGCAGCAACAGAGTTTTCCTTGGAGACTCTACAGCCTACCTATCGGATTCTCTGGGGAAGCATGGGTGAATCAAATGCCTTGAATATTGCAAAATCAATGGGCTTTGATGAAAGAATAATTGAGCGAGCAGTATTATGGGTGAACAAATTGAGACCAGACAAGCAGCAGGAGCAGAAGGGTTTACTTTATCGGTCACTAATTGAAGAAAGAGATAAACTAGAATCTCAAGCAATGGAAGCTGCTTCTCTTCATTCAGATATTATGAATATTTATAATGAGGTATCTTTCTGGTACTTTTCTTGGGGATTTAGTTCATTATCCCATTTATATATCCGCGGTACAAATGAGAGAAAGAAGGTCCTAATTTCTTTGCTATTGTAGAATGTATATAGTTGAAACTTGTGGCTGATATGACAATTCAAAAAGTTATCAACTCCAGGAGGTTTCTTGATCTTTTATCCAAGTTGTGTCCTAAAGGCCACTGTATCTTAATTTGTGGCTGTGCATCTTTTCGCGATGATCCTCCGAATGAAAATTGTCGTCATTATCCACAGCAGAGTCAAGATGAAGTTGCATACTGTCATTCAGTTTCCTCAGTTCTGCCATGTATTGCTCTCTTTTTCTATCCATTCTCTTTGCTTGAACCCAGCTATGAGAATTCTTTTCAACTGTTTTCGTTTTTTAACTTCTGAACTGTCATTGATTCAGTTTCTAGATGTGCTCTTAGATCTGTGTTATTGCGGATTCTATTTGGTTGTTGCCTGTTGGGGTATTACCATATTAATAAACTCTAATCGACATAGTTATAACTTCAGAGTAAATATTTCTGGTTTAACTCACTTGAAATATCATTAGATTTTTTTTGGGGAGATGCTGTCGAACGACCTCAGAAATATTGTTAACTGTTATTTGGATTTCCTATAATCTTCACTATTTTCATTTTTCTTTTTTCACGCAATGAAGATCAACAATGAAACACAAGATCTTGATGGACGTGAAGCTGCCCTCATAGCAAAGGAAACACATGAAATCCAACAGGAAGTGAGAACTGTGAAAAATGAGATCCAAACTATAGTACAGCAGTTTGAGCGCCAACTCGGAAATGTAAGTGCTGACGAGATTAATACACTTGTAAAAAAAGCGGAAGCTGCTATTGCATCGATAATTGAAGCTCATCAGCCTAGTAAAGATTCTCTTGTCAGAGAAATAGGCCAGAGCCTTTACATACCACAGGTTGGAGAACAAGTATATGTGAAGGCATTTGGAAATAAGTTGGCCACTGTGGTTGAGGAACCTGGGAACGATGACACTATCCTTGTTCAATATGGAAAAATCAGAGTCCGCGTGGGCAGGAGCAGTATAAGACCCATTCCCCCTGATGTTTCTTCCAGTGCAGCTAACTTGAAAACCCAGGTTTGCAGACTCTTGAGTTCTTTCTTCTCACTCCCTCTCTCTCTCTTGCTTGAAGTAAAATACACATACATATAATAGACACACACACACACACACAGGAACATAGGCACCGATGTGAGTGAGACCATGGTGATTGAAGGTGTTAAACAGAACGAGGTAGACCTAAGAATGTTTCCAAAGACCTACAATCTCTTGAAATCCATGAAAAAATGTTGTGAAAATTAGGGTACAATGGAAGAATACTCCCAATTGCTTGAGATTGAGGTTAGTCATGTTGGTATGTCAGATCCAGTAGTAAGAGTCTCTTAGTCTTATAGAGATTTGTACACCAGCAGAAAATGTAGCTACCTTCTAATGCTGGAAAACTTAATCTTTTCTATATAAGATTGAGACAGATTGAAATAGAGTGACACACATTGTTTTAAATCTTATGCATGTGAGGCTAGTTTTTAAGTGTATGTAACAGTTATGTAATTCATTGCTGAGCTTGGAACTTATAGGCCTAGCTTAGATAAATGAATGGAGTTGCATGCTTCAGTAAAGACGTATCTAGAGATTTTTCGTGTGAGCTGGGTTGCGTTTCACATAAATCTGATCTGCTAATGCTTAACTCTCACTTTCTTTAAAAACATGGGGAATGAAAAAGAGTTAATCATGATCAATGATGTAGGTTCAGCGGATCAGGAGTCTCAGGGACCTTGGAAGTCTTTCCGAAGCAACCAAAAATCAGCAGGATTCTTTTGGCCCTGTACTGCAGACATCTAAAAACACGGTAGACTTGCGTGGCCTGAGAGTGGAGGATGCTTCTCACCAGCTCAACATAGCCATTGATTCAAGAGCGCCTAATTCTGTTATTTTTGTTATTCATGGGATGGGCACTGGAGTCGTAAAAGAATCTGCACTTAAATTACTAAGAGATCATCCTCGTGTTGTTAAGTTTGAACAGGAAAGTCCTATGAATTATGGCTGTACAGTTGCTTATATCAAATGAAAACAGTTGAACCAAAGTAAAAAAGTAATATACACAAATTTTCATAGAGTTCATCATCCTCGTGAGTTTATTTGCTCCATTTTTTGTTAGCAGATTTACTCAACCCATGTTGCTGGACTGCACAAGTTGTTTCAATCAACACATGACATTAAAGAAAAAAGGGACAGTCCGATACACAAAATATCCCGAGTGTGTGAGTCCGAAAAGGATCGCAACCCAAGACCATTGTTTTCTACTAATGGTTTTGTGGGTTCTGTTGTGTCCCACAGATTTATAAGCTTCTTTTTTTTCATGTAATGTCTCAATCGTTAATTACATTATCTTCCTATCTCTTCCCTATTAGATAAACTACAAGAAAGTAACAATGCATGAAAGATGCCTTCTCACGTCCACCTCCATAGAAGGAAAAAATAGCTCAAAATTATTACTGTATCAGAAATGAAAGTTTGAAAAAGACCCAAAGCATTATTAGTATAGCGTCTTATCTAAGACTTGTTCATTTGCATAGACAAATCATATTGAGTTTTATTGGAGGAGTTATCCACAAGAGTCTAATTTTGCCTGCTTCTCGAAGTGCGTAAAGTCATACACTGCTTGTTTCAGCTTTTAGTATTTAGACAAAACTTTCTTGGCTTCTTTCTTCTCTCCAATATATTCCTAATTAAAAACTATTACTCCTATGTTACATTTTCTGGAGTTCCAAAACCATGTTCCAAGAAAGAGACATATTTATGGAAAAATCTTTTTAGCCTGGTATTTTATCTATGTTATTTTATCTTTTAAAATATTTTTATACTTTTAACTAAAAAATGGAAAAAACATCAATTTATTTTAAGATAAAAAAATATTATAATTTTTTAATTTTCTGATCATTTAGCCCTTTCCTATATTTATTTAAACAAAATTTTCATAACATAAAATATCAAAGTACTAATAAGTGCCATTTGAACAATGGAGAGATGTGACAGATGTACTATGATCATTATTGATGCCACGTCAGTACTTTATTTTCGGTTACAACACATTTGGATAAGCATGTCAGCTGCACAAGTCTTTATTGCTATGTTTTTTAGCAGTTTGATTTGATACGAAATTTTTGATATTTTTTTTTTTTTGAAATTTGTGATTTATATAAATAGCCATAATATTGTTCTTGCTGCTAGGTATTTAATGGTTCTTGAAAAAAGTTTCTAGCTTTTATTTGAATAAACATGTTGGCTGTGTTTGAGCAATCCATTGGGAAGCCACCTTCAGAGCTGAGCCTTACTCAGACAGGTACACAGAAAAAGGAGGCTAAAACAAAGGAAGAGATTGCAGAAAGTTTCAAATCATGGAAGCCAGACTCAACATTTTACCACCTTTCCAATGGGAATTTCATGGCTTTTTCCCATGGAAATGAAAACCCTTTACATCCAAGGTATTAAAAGTTTATAAGTGAAACTAATTTGTTTCTTTTATAATGATAATGTCTTAGATCAGTTTTTTTCTTGTTTGTGCTTAAATTTGTGTTGTTGTACATTGATGATGAGTATATTAAAAGGGGGAACTTTTGTTATATTTCAAGATTAGATCAATAAACAAGGTAACTAAAGGAGCTTGTTTTGTTTAACATATATAGGTCTATTGTGGTGATGGATGATATTTTCTGCATCTTTTCTGGTGGTTTAGACAACACTTTTGATTTGAGGAAACATTATGGTCTTTCAAGACAAGCTACAGAAGCTATGATAATGGTTGAGGCTTACAAAGTTTTAAGGGATCGAGCACCATACCCTCCTGATCAAGTCATCAAAGAACTTGAAGGCAAATTTGCTTTCATTCTCTTTGACTCTAAAGCTTCCACTCTTTTTCTTGCTAGGGTGAGTAATAAGGTTACTTATAAGACAATTATAGGAGAACCTTTATGATACTAACGTACTATCACACGTTAAACTATATTGATAGTGGAAAAGAATCTGAATGTTAGGATCAGTATATATAACATAACTCCTTTATCAGAATAAAGTTGATGTATCTCTAAACAATGTAGGATCGCGATGGAAGTGTGTCATTACACTGGGGAACTGCTACAGATGGATCATTAGTATGTTCTGATGATTCAGAGTTCATTCAAGCTTCTTGTGGGAAATTGTATACCCCATTTCCTCCAGGTTTTTTTAATCAAATCCTCTTAAGTTTAATTCGATGTTTTTGGATATCAAGCGGAACTTAATGTGTTAAAGCTGATTGTACAGGGTGTATCTTCATAAGTGACACTGGGCTAATAAGCTTTGATCATCCAATGCACAAAGTAAAAGGAATTGCACGCGAAGATGATGAAGGAAATGTCAATGCTGTGATTTTCCAGGTGGACTTGTATACCAAACTCCACAGCATTCCGCGTAGGGGAAGTGCTGCGAATTGGGCTGGTGCTACTATGGTTGAATGAGACGGAAGATTTGAAACTTTGACGATCTTCCCAAGTTGAGTCATGAATGTAATAATGTTAAATCACAAATGGTATGCTACTTTATGGCCATCTTGTGAAATAATCTGATATCATATGTTGCTGCAATAATTTTTCCATCATCAATCGACTGTTTCTCACTAAACATGTGTTCAGTTACCTAATAATCTTATGGCTCCATTCATGATTTTCGAAACAAGCAGTGTGCTTAGGTTTCTCCTTCTGTTATTGTTTATAGAATCAGAGAAGTAAAACATGATGAGAATCACATAATATTACTAAGGCTCATAGGTCTAGTTGGCTTGAGCCAATGAGTACAGAGGATTGCGACATGAAGTCTATGTGGAGGAGAAAATAACAAAATGTTGTCTTACATTTGTTTTGGTTTTTGGAGGTTGCATCAAGCAACTATAACAAGGATGTTCTCTTTTTTCAGTATAAGAACCCACGGCCAATATTAGCCTATCTTACATCGGGCTTGGTAGAAACCCGAGTTTGATGAACTGAAGTCATTTTTAGATCTCTTTCGCACAACAATAGCATGATTTAGTGGATCCCTTTGGATACAGGCAAATTATTTTGCTTGCTTCTTCATTTTTCAATCAATATATACATTCTTTTAGTGTGATCAAATCAATTCAACTAAAACAAGTTTTATTAAGTTCCTTGTAAATAGTTAACTTCTTAGACAGTGTATACTGTTTTTTGGCTGAAGCTACATAACATTATTACATATAAAGTTTCTTTTTCTTGGATTCAAGATTGGGGTGTGGGTGGGTCGGGGATATCGTTCATGATTTCTTCCTCTTTCTGGTCTGACTGATGACCATGTTGGTTCTCATGTTTGTCTTGCTGGTCTGACTGATGACCATGTTGGTTCTCATGTTTGTCGTGCTGCTCTGATTGATGACCATGTTGGTTCTCGTGTTTGTTATGCATTGGAGAAACAAAGTGTAGAAGAAATTCACCACATTCTTCAGTGTCGCACATATCTGGGCTACATCTGTAAGGTTCACTGAAATGTGATATTCCTGAGATATGGAATTCAGTGATTCCTCCACTAGGACTGTTGCCTGGACATACATAACCACAGCCCTCAATACTCCAACCAGGGTCCTCATTATCATACTGATCAGAGGTATCAGTACCACGACCAAATCCTAAACGTCTAGCTCCTCCTACTCGGAGGCCTACATCTCCACCATGTCCTCCATAGTGTAGACGTTCATGTTTGTTCTCACGTTTGTCCTGCATTGTAGAAACAAAGTTTAGAAGAAGTTGATGGTTGAAATCTTTGTCTCCGCGCATGTTTGGCCCTGGCCTGCATCTGTATGGTTTGGTGAAGTGTGATAATCCTGAGATTTTGAATTCAGTGATTTCTCCACTAGGATTATTAGCAAGACACACAAAACCACAATCAGGGGAATAGACTGGGAAATCAAAGCCAGGTATATAGATAGGGGAACCATAACCAGGGTCATTGTAGCCAGGGACACCTCCACCAATGCCAATGCCAAATCCACCACCACCAACGCCAACGCCAACGCCAAAACCAACACCAAGTCCACCTCCGCCACCACCAATGCCAAATCCACCACGAACAATGCCTAATCCGTCATCACTGCCTCCTCCTCCAAAGCCTGGGACGTCGATATTACTCAGAGTGTGAGCTTTGTGGTTGTGATGATGATCAACTTCCATAGACTTTGTGTGACCATCAATAGGCTGGGCAGAGCATATTGCTAAGCCTAGCAAAACCATAAAAGAAATGAGAAAACATGTTGGAGCTGCCATTTTAGCTTTATTTAAGAAAAAACTTTGATTTGATTATTGATGATGCTATACTATTACAACACAAGAGTATATATAGGCCACAAGTTCCTAACACAATTGGAGCATCTCCAGAAAAAAGGCAAATCTGAGGCAACATTTAAGGTTGCATGTATTAATTTGTTGGAAAAATGAACTTGGTGTGAGGAAAACAAAAAACAAAATTTTGTCTCACCTCAATTACAGTTTATGGGAATTACATTCTCTGGAACCTTTGTTATACTAAAAAAAAAAGAGAATGGAATCTATTACTATGGAGATCAAGAATTGGAAAGGGAAAAACAATAATATAAATTGATCCTACACATATTGCAGATTTTTAAGTCTTGTGTCAATGTGTGTAATGTCCACAGATCACTTGGCTTACCAGCTTGAATTCTGATTAGTCGAGTCAATGGAATGCTCATATCGAATGGTTAAACCTTATGTAGTGCATAGTCTAGTTGAAGTTCATTGTATCTGAACTACTTAGGCCATTTGGTTATTGAGATGGGATAGACAAAAACATCTCATGTATCGAAATGTTTAATATAATATTTCGATAAAGAATAACTAATCTCATAATTTTAGTACACAACAATTTCTTTGCCTAAATGTGAAATAAAATACTAAAAAGAAAAAAAGAAGGAAAAATGATAAGACAATTCTAGAGAATCTAATCATTTAAAAAGAAATGAAGCTACAAACATCAATACATATGACTTCCACAATCAAGATATTAAACATAAAGTTCATATATATTCGACATAGTATGTTTCAAGGGACTGAAAAAATCAGTTAAATTACTCTAAGTTATATAAAATGATATGTTTTGAAGAAACTTTTAATAGCGAGTTTTTTCTTAAGTTGATCATGCACAACGTAAATTTAAATTACTTAAATAAGTGATTTCGAATAACATATGATTGGAAAAAGAATATGCTAAGCCACGAGTTCACAATTAGACAAGTAGTCCTCCAATATGTTAAGTTCTTACTATATCTTTAAAATTATTTTTCTAATTTATTAATAATATTTTAAAAAATCTCTTAATAATATGATAAACTTGACGTATTTAATTTATACCTGATGAAGTTTTGTAAATATTATTTTAACAATGGGCAACACAAGTAAAAATTTTGTTGAATATTGTTGGAATATGCAAAACATTCCTTACAACAACATTTATTTTATAATCACATGTGGTCACTTTAAAAAATGGAGGAATATGACTTTATGTGTTGTAACTGACAGTCACATTTTTGAGGTAAAACGTTACTACGAGTATTAGCTAAATTTGCAGGAGTCGAAGACCCGTGATTGGATTCTTAGTAAACGTTACTCATGGTAACCTTTTACACCTAAAATGTTACTGTGAGTAACGTTTTAGGTGTAAAACGTTACTATGAATAACGTTTTAAATTTGCAGGATTTGATTCTACATTTGCAGGGTTGACGTGATTGGATTCTCAATAAACGTTATTGTGAGTAACGTTTTACACCTAAAACGTTACTCACAGTAACATTTATTCATTTAACGTCGTCAGCTCCGTCAGTTTTTGTCCGTTGAATTTTTAAAATAAAAATAACCTAAAATGTTACCATGAAGTACGTTTATACTACTTTTGTAAAAAAAATTAAAAAGCGTATTAGTTTGGTGAATTGATTTTTAAAATAGCTTATTTTAGTCAAAACTTCTATATAAAATGATATGTTTTGAAGAAACTTTTAATAGCGAGTTTTTTCTTAAGTTGATCATGCACAACGTAAATTTAAATGACTTAAATAAGTGATTTCGAATAACATATGATTGGAAAAAGAATATGCTAAGCCACGAGTTCACAATTAGACAAGTAGTCCTCCAATTTTTATTTTTTTAAAAACTAAATGGAGAAGCCAACTAGTTGAGTTCACAAGATGATTATCTATTTTCATTACTAGCTAGATGAGCTCCCTTAATTATTATTAGTGAAATTTTGCTTTAATAAAGTCCAACAAATATCTCTTTTTCTATTTTACAGAAGGCAAAAAAAATCGAGTATTTTATATTTTTATTTGTAGCATTAAAACTGTAATGCCGTTCGGTGAATTGGATCTTAAATTATTTTTTTATAGAATTTGTTATTTAGTGCATCTTAGAAGATTAATTCTAGAATACCTTTCTTAAGATCATGGATATGATTTCAAATTATTATACTAAATTAATAATTTGAAATTATGATGTGAATTAAAATTTGAAAATATATTGATTTAAAATTACAATTTTGTTAGACATTTAACTTTTAAATTATATTTTTTCCTCGTAAATATAAAAGTCCTATAATTTGTAAAATTATCAAAATTGTCTCAATTCTTATACAACTTTATCAAATGAGCAAAATCATATTTTATAAATAAATATCAATATATCTTAAGGCATCGCATTAATAAAATATATATTTTTATATTTTTTTAATTTGATAAATAAATACTTGCACTTACTTGTTACTGCAAACTTATATTATACATATATTTTTACAAAGATCAACTAGTCAACAATAATAGTAACTAATTATTCTTTAATATAATCTTTTATATTGATATAAAGTATGAATAATCTCGTCACGTTGAACATTAATCTGTTTTACAAAATTTAAAATGATGAACTTTTTATTATTTAAATATAAAAAATTTATGAGTCAACTTTTAAATTTTAAATAAAATCACAATTTAAAATGATGATTTAGAACTTTAAGGAGACAAATTATAGTTTAAAATAGCGATCTCAAATCCTAAGTTTAAAATTGCGATCTCAAAAGTGTAATAATATCTTAAAAGTTCAAAATTAGGTTATATTATTCACTTTATGTATTTTATTTTTTTAAATATAGGAAAGAAAAGGGAAAAAGAACTAGGCTTTTATAAAACAGCACAAAAGAGAAGAAATTTCGTTTTCTTGGAGGGTATTTACTTCACTTCTCATAGAGAAATAGAGAATCTGAAAGAATCGAGAATGGGCGGAGGAGGATCAGTGAAGGAAGTTCAATCAAAGGCGGAGCTTGATAAGATTGTCGCCGATGGATCACCGGCGATTTTGCACTTTTGGGCATCATGGTGTGAAGCTTCTAAGCACATGGACCAAGTCTTTTCTCATCTTTCTACTGATTTCCCACATGCCCATTTTCTAAGAGTAAGCAAATCTTCATACACATGTGGATATATGAAAGAGAAACCCAAAAAGATTGTATCTTTTTTAATTTATTGATCGATTTCTGGTTTTATTTTTGGATAATATATGACTGCCGCTGTTTTATTTCATACTGAAAAGGGAGCGAAAGCAATATAGCTTGTGGAATTTTTGAATGATATATGAAGTCTATTGATGGGTTATTGATTGATTTTCTGTTTGATATGTTCTTGTTGGGGGTTGTTTAAATTTTGTTTTTCTTTAACTATGGTGTGAAGGGTTAAGGGTTTCTGTACACTTTTGATGTGAAACTTTATAGGAGATGGACCAAGTTTATATCTTTTTTATTTATTGGTTGAGTTCTGGTATTTTTATTGAATGGATTTTGATGTGGCTTATGAAATTTTGATTGAACTGTTGGATTGTTGCTTTCTGTTTGATATGCTCTTTTTGTTTGGAGGAGATTCTCTGGGTTTGTTTTGGATTATTGTGCTTTGAGGGTTTAGGGTTTTGTTGCTCATTTTTTAGTAAACTGAAGATTCTACACTTGGGGCCTCATGATGTGAAAGTTCCAAGTTCAACTAGGCGTTTGATCATAGAATTTATGTGACACCCCTATTCCTCCTCTGCAATTTTCATATATACGGTCTAGTGGTTGAGGCATAGGAGTGACAACTAGGAGATTATAGGTTTGAATCTGTGTTATAACCCCATGTGTTTAGCCTTGGTGAGCAGGTTTACCATTGGTATATTAGTCAAATGCGCACCTTCATTTTTTTTGGGACAGTCTAAAAAGGAAAATGTGTCACATAAATTGGGATGGAGATTAACTATGAATTTGTCTCCCTGAATGGATGCACATAGAAAGATGAGTTCTTGTGGTTACACAGCTATGTTATATAAATATGAAGAATTTGTAAAACGAAGATTTTTTCTTGGGGGTTGGGGGGTGGGAGTGGGGTAGGGTGTTATTGCTCTGTTGATTTGCTTCAGTCTTACCTCAATTTGGTACTTCAAATTCTTAAGCAAGTTGATAAAATGATCATCCGTGATAACTAAAATAGACACAGAAAAGATAAGGAAAAAGCTATTAATTAAGAACTTGTCTTCCTGAATGGGCACACACAGATAGACGTGTTCTTCCTTAAGGAATTACGTCCTGGTGCTACTGGAATTCGCTCATTAGTCATTCTGATGTATCAGTTCATCTCTGATGGTGATTCTTTTGCTTATGTCTTTGTATTTCAGGTTGAAGCTGAAGAACAGCCTGAGATATCTGAGCTGCACTCTGTTTCTGCTGTTCCTTACTTTGTCTTCTTCAAGGTAACTCACATGGGAATTTGCTTTCCTTGCCCACGTACTGTTTCTGTTTGTAAACCTTTCTCTCCTGCTGAATTGATGGAGGAATGAAGGTCTCACCCTCTTCTTGTGCGACTTCTACCGGCATTTCGCTCAGCTTGCTTCTGACTCCTTAAAAATCATTCTAGGACCTTACTTTTTTGGAGGGTCAGCAGCAGAAGTGATCCTCAGTTCATTGCACCCATATATCCTAAAGAACTTCTTCTGTCCCCCGGCTGAGTTCAAGACTCACCGTGGCTGAACCATCTATGATGGGGGGAACTAATGCACAGGGAAGAAGCTTAGATAAAAGAATACGTCACTAATGATGTTTGGTTCCGTATAGCTACTAGACATGGCTTTGAGAATCATGATGATATTACTGCTAGTTGTCTGCTCACTTTCCATAATTTTATAAGCGATGAACTCAATGAATTTATTTGTGTTTTGCCAACAAATAAAGTATTGAAATGAGGATTCTGTTTCAACCTTTTTATTACACTATTAGCCTAATGATTTCCATAATTTATTATTTAATAACAGTGTACCTACTCAAAGGAGCCTTCTTACATAGAAAGTGGATGTCTTCAAAATAACAAATATATTCAGAAGATCCTCAACAATCTAACTATTAAGAAGTCTCACATCGGTAAAGGGATGGGAAATTGGTCTCCTTATATGGACTTGGACAAACCTCCCCTCATGAGCTAAGCTTTTGAGGGGTTCAGTTAGGCCCAGGTGCCATATCTTTACACTAAATAAAATTCTAACAAATTTTCATAGTTTCTATTTGTTCTCTAGATAGTACTTGAATATGAAACTGTCTCTTATTGCTTCATTTATTTCTATAAAGACAATGCTTGAGTGTGTTCTGCCAACAACATGTCGTTCTTTGTGTTCGTAATCTTTGAAAACCATATGCATCTTAAGGCGTGCATGAGCAGAGTATAAGAGCCACTGTACCTTCATGTGATGTCGCTACTATTTGGTGGCAATTAAGCGAAGGACAATGGGAAATATGGGACCTCTCTTACTGTATAAGCTTTACAAACAAGCAACACTGGCTATCTTTCTTGTTAAGCTTCATTTACTTTCTACTGAAAGCATCCTTAAATTGGTAACTCTTTAGTGAACTCTATGAGTGCAGTCGGATATAGAAGTCCAAAGACAATCTTATTCGCACTTCTTCATTTCCATAGTTCTTCTATGCCAGGCCAGTGCTTGGCATTTGCAGATGTTACTGTCTTCTGTCAGCCTGATTTTCATGAACATCACATCATCACGGGGTAATTACGTTGATTGCTAGTGTTATCAAAAGCGCGACTTTAAGCCCTGAAGCGAGGCTCAAAATGTGTTGAGCGCTTCACCTCGCTTTATGTGCGCTTCCGTGTCGTCATCAAGGTTCTAAGGCAAACGTTTCCTTGCCAATGAGCCTCTTATGAAGAAGTGAGATTAAATAATTGATATTTCACTTTATCATAAAAAAAAATTCAATTTCTTTGGTCATATATTTGTCATTCATGTTCATAATTATTAGTCTTGGACTAAACATATATATTTGTATTCTTTTCTCCCTTTGCGCCCTTTTTTCATTAAAGCCCACACTTTATTTGCGCTTTGTGCTTAAAGCCCCCGCGGACCTTAGAGCTTTTTTGCGCTTTTCGCCTTTGATAACACTGATCACTTGTCTTCTGGAATTCCACTGTCTGTCTTTTTGCCATTATCTTTGTTTCACTGTGCAAGTCCCAAAGTAAGGCATATGCAGTAGAGAAATCATCAATGTGGCATTCAAATTTGAGTAACTAACTTCTCTGAAAATGGGATAGAAATATTTGTAGCGAATTATTTTGAAAAGGTGAACATCTGTTAGCAAGATCAAGAAACATTAAATTCATTTATATTAGCCTAACAAATATAATGGGTTTTCTTGAAAAGAATTGCCTAAAGTTTGCCTCACACAAATCCAAGATAACATTCTTCAAAAATTAAGTGAAGGTGATCACTAATTGTGTAAATTTGATAAGAAAATTTGTTAGGTTCCATCCCATAAGTTGTATTAGTAATCACTTTCATGATTCATCTGTGCTTGTTTGTGACATTGAACAATTACCTTTGATGTGAACCTACGTTTTTGCTTGTTATGTTATCTATAACGTGCTATTGCTTTGCTTACTTTAGGAAGGAAAGGCTGTTGATACATTGGAAGGGGCCGATCCTTCTAGTTTGGCTAACAAGGTTGCAAAAATTGCTGGTTCAATCACTCCTGGGGATCCAGCCGCTCCTGCTAGTCTAGGAATGGCTGCAGGTCCCTCTGTTCTTGAAGCAATTCAGGAATTGTC
The DNA here is from genome assembly GCA_029582725.1 of Solanum chiquidenum. NCBI lineage: Eukaryota > Viridiplantae > Streptophyta > Magnoliopsida > Solanales > Solanaceae > Solanum > Solanum chiquidenum. The sequence continues at coordinate 33,005 of JAJOOS010001993.1, forward strand.
TAGAGAAAATGGTGCCCCTCAAGTGTCAAGTTCCGGTCTTGATGATCGGCTAACAAAGCGACTTCAGCAGCTGGTTACTTCTCATCCAGTTTTGCTTTTCATGAAAGGGACCCCTGAAGAACCCAAGTGTGGTTTTAGTCAGAAAGTTGTTGACATCTTGAAGAAAGAGAAGGTTAAATTTGGAAGTTTCGATATACTGACGGACAGTGAGGTCCGTGAGGGGTTGAAGAAATTTTCAAATTGGCCAACATATCCTCAACTGTACTGCAAGGGTGAACTTCTTGGTGGTTGTGATATTGTTATAACTATGCATGAGAGTGGTGAACTTACAGATGTTTTCAAGGATTACAGAGTTGGGGTGTCTGATTCTCTTGAAACTAAACCAAATAAAACTGCGGGTGGGAAGGGTGGCATCTCTGAACAATCTGGCTTGAGTACTGCCTTGACTACTCGTCTTGCAGGTTTGATAAACTCTTGCCCAGTTATGCTGTTTATGAAAGGAACAGTTGATGAACCCCGGTGTGGATTCAGCAGAAAGGTGGTGGACATTCTTAAACAGGAGAAAGTGGAGTTTGAGACTTTTGACATTCTTTCTGATGATGAAGTTCGTCAAGGACTGAAAGTTTATTCCAACTGGTCTAGTTATCCACAGCTGTACATAAAGGGTGAACTTATTGGTGGATCAGACATTGTACTGGAGATGCAAAAGAGCGGTGAGTTTAGGAAGGTTCTAACTGAGAAGGGGATACACCAGAAAGTTAGTCTTGAAGACCGTTTAAAGAATCTACTGAATTCCTCACCTGTAATGCTCTTTATGAAGGGTACACCAGATTCTCCAAGATGTGGTTTCAGCTCCAAGGTGGTTAATGCCTTGAAGGAGGAAGGGGTTGATTTTGGATCCTTTGATATTCTATCCGACGAAGAAGTGAGGCAGGGATTAAAGACCTTCTCCAACTGGCCAACTTATCCGCAGCTGTATTACAAAGGCGAACTTGTAGGAGGATGTGATATCGTGCTGGAATTACATAGCGGGGGTGAATTGAAGTCAACATTATCTGAATAGAAGAACCCCCACCAGACCAGGTTGCGCGTATCAGACATAACATGTTAGCTGAGGTCTTACATTTAGTGTCGACGTGATTTGGTGATCTTTGAACAAGAATTTCATGTTACGAGAGCAACAATTTTAGAGACGGTTAGTGTT
>JAJOOS010001994.1:0-25908 GCA_029582725.1 Solanum chiquidenum
AGATGAGTATGACTATGATAAGAAATGGACCTTGCGCTTAACTCAAACCTAAAAACTAGCACATGATGTGAGGATTGGCTAAAGACCATATTTACGAGGCAAATGATCTCATCCCACATGGATTTTTTTCAGATCAAATGCTAGTGAGGCAAGACAGCCTTGCGCGGGGTGAAATCACAAATATATTAAATTCTTCCATACTAACATTTCTTGGCATTCAAATTATGCTATATACTGTGGCATATGTAATGCTTTGAGCTCCTAGTTCAGCTCTTGGATTATCAAGGACAATAATCTGTGCAAATAGAGATATCGAAAATTACCAAAACTATACACATGTCCAGAATTAAACAGGAAAGAACACTAGATCACTCTGCTTTCTTCTGCAAATATCTGCAGATACAATGGGGAAACCAACATAAACACAAATGATTGGTAGCATATATTTGCAAAACATATACACGTAAAATTGCAACTGTACACACAAAACAAAGTAGTAAAGTTAGGGTAATCGCTTACCCTTGACTTTTTGCCCAACGTGATAACTGATAAAGTTGCACAGTCTCATTCGAGGCATGGGATACCATTAGTAGATAATTACGAGGCTGTACCATCCATGCAAATCTCATGAACAGTGCAGAATACACACACATTACTGCATTATCAGGAAGAAAAGAAGATGAATGTATTAATCGTTAAAGCCAACATCTGTTTAAACAGAAAAGTCCTATACCTGAGGTCATGTTGCCTGATATCATTTCAGGAGGTTTCTGTGTGTCTACGAGTCCCTGCAATGTACGTAAAGATAACTCATGTACAATGTAAACCAAAAGAAACGAACATCATGTTATAATATTATGTATTCTAGATAAGTGTACAGCAATGATAAATCCCCAGTTGCCTATGGGACCCCAAAAATGAGTTGTTTTGGGGCCAACAGGACTGTTCAAAAATGCCTTGAAGCTAGCCATACGCGATACACTGTGTGGAGGAATTTCCTGCAATTTAACACAATTATTCAGTATTCGAAGTCAAAACACGAGATATCATGTTACTATGCTAACATACCAGCAGGCAGAAGCAGCAAAAACAGAACACATTGCAATTGAGCGCGAAGATTAAGCACTTAAATGAATCAAACCAAATAGAGTTGGAACTAAAACAACTTTAATATACAACCACAATCAACGCGAGAAGTGTATCAAACCAACATTCATAAGAAAATTTGTTGACTAAAAACGACGTTGTAAAAATGTGGATCAAAACAGTTAAAATAACCAATTTCTTATTTGCAATGATTAAAATCAAACACAACCAAATCCTCTGAGTCAATCTTAATCAACAGCATCAAATATGTCTCAATCACAAGCTAGTTGTGGTCGATTATATGAATCTTCACTATCTATATTGTTTCATCTGAACAAGTTTTCATTCTACTAATCAATACTTACGGTTCTCTAACATAAGCAGTTTTCAACATTTTCTAATGACTGAATTGACTAGTTTTACATCAATCGTTGGCCTACTGCTACCCTCCTCATTTATCCAGGCATGAGACCGACAATTTAAGTGGAGTCACACAGGAACAAGTAGCAAAAGCAACTAAGTGATTGCAATTGCAATTTTCATAACTCCCTCACAGTGCTCAGTTTTACAACTTAAAGTTCCATTTGTTTTTGAAAAAACAAGTCAAAATACATCTATCTATATTTATATCTATCTGTCTCTCTGTATATATAAAGAGAATCCTAGCCCCGTAATGTGGCGCATTAAGAACACAGGGAATGTATCAATTATCCAAAATCAATTACTACCATCTTATATGTATCTTTTATCCCTTTTTTGTTGCCTTTTTTCTTTTCAATTTTACTTTTTCTTATTCATTTGTTTATGTAATTATGTTCTTTTTAAAAAAAATAATCAATAATCACACATTTTTAGTAAAATATGTCTTTTACTCTCTTTGGTACTATAAATCTATAAATAGCAAATCGTTATATTAGCATTATATATTAAAAAAAAAAAATTACTGTCCTTAATACGTTGAACCAAATAATGGATAAAGAATAATCACATCATAATTAACCCTAACATTGTTAATTCCAACATTACTAATATATTATATTCAGTGTTTTTCTTATTCTTATGAGATGAAAGGCATAACATATATTTTGTAATAGACCAACAAGGGTCGTTGGCAGAGTAGTAAATACTCTTTCATCTTTAACACTTTATCCTAATGTGGGACTTTCCGACGCAAATTCGGATTTATTGGAGCTTCAACTTGATATGAAGTCGCCTTTGTTAGGAGCACTTTACCCAATGTGGAACTTTCCAACGCGAATTCAGATTTATTTTAGCTTCAATATGGGTAACGAACACCAGATAAAAAACCAAAAAAATAAATCTATTTTGTAATAGAACTAATCCTACTTAAACTAATTATCAGGATATTGATATTTATATAAATTCTTTTGAGCGCGAATATATTCACTAGTTTATAAAAAATAGGAAGAGACAAAATTTCTCCAACAAATATTGCTTTTCAGAAGTTCCATTTTTTTCCGAAAACAACTCTACTCTTTTCGGACTCCATTTAGTGATTTTACTGGCTACGTAGTTGTAAAAGTTGCATTTGTTCATGACCCATATATCAGAAATCAAAAACATACATATTCCGGCCTTAAAATCGATAATAACTAAATTCAACAAACATCAATTTTAATAAAACAAAAAAAACTGTAAATATTCCAAAACTCCAAATCAAATAACTTACTTTGCATCTAAATTTAAATAAATTAATCAAAATTGTACCTTAATCAGAGATCTGAAAGGTGGGTTGCTCCGAAAAAATGGCGATGATTATCAGTTACTTGTGTTTATATAGTATAATATAATATATGGTCAATTTTTGGTAAGCCAATGGTGTACTAGTGTATAGTTGCCAAATGAGAATTGAAATTTAATTTTTTTATGATTTCTTTTTAAGTGTTATCTTTATAAATAATTAATAATTTAATCCTTGGAGCTTTCTCTTGTAAGGTAAGAAGAGGACCACTTGGTTACATCCGCCCCTACTCCAGCACAAGTTGAAAATGAACGAGTTATTAGAAGGTATTGTTGCGAATCAAGCTTTTTTCGTTTCGAAATTGAGAAAGATTACTTTAAAAAGAGTATTGCAAATTAGGCATTTCAATTTGTATTTTTTTTACTATGTTAATTAAACACTTAAATTTATATAATGATTAATATTTAAATATTTTTAAAATTTAGGTACTACGTGAGTATAAACGAGTTGAAATGTTTAGTTATAGATGGAGATTAAATTAAAGTATCTGGATATGGATTTTAAAGTTGGATATATTTACTTGTGAGTTAAGACCAATTTTAATTGTATGTTTATGCATTATGCCAAAAATATTGTGACAACTATAATATTATTTGAAAAATAATTTTGGAATCACAAAAGGAAGTATTCATACTTGTGTCTAGGTTCATTCTTTATTAAGTAGTTTTTAATACATTTATTGTGGTTAAATATCTTTTATTGATTAGTCATTAATCAACTTTAATTCCTCTCTAAATGACCATTTGAATAGCCATTACAATATCTTAATTCTTTCAAGTTTCAACATTATTAAATTCATTTTTTTCAATGACCGTTGAAAAGTTCAGCCATTAGCAACTCTTTTTTTTTAATCTATAAATGCCTGTCCATTTCTTTGGTGAGTGAAGGGAGAAAGTGACAAATTCAAATATTTTTTCTCCAATATTCTTGTGTTTGGTTTATATTGAATCTTTGTTTGGTTTCTAGTTTTATATTAGAAAAACTTATTGAATTCTGGGAAACACATTGATATCGGGTAAAATATCCTTTAGGACAGTTTTTTGACATGTCTCAAGCTATGAAAATTTTCTATAAATATTTGTGATGAAGTATTTTCCGTAAAATTTTCAATATTTGGATCACTTAAACATAACTCAACTAATTTCACGGACTACATAATCTACTATACTGAGACAAAAAGTAATATAAGATCTTTATTAAAATGTTATTATCTAACAGTCTTTTTTTTGTAGTGATACACTGATATAGTTATGATAATAATATTGTTTTCTCTTGTAATTACTTATCAAAATACATCTATATAATTGTTAAATTATGTTTAATGAAATATTTTAACAAGTTGACTAGCAAATATGATAATACGGAGAGTTGTAGTTATTTCTATTATATTGATTTTTTATTATTTTTTTCACACCTCGGTGTTTGTACTTGTTTCGAGTCCGACTAATTGAAATTTACTCCTAGAACTTACAAGCATGCTCTATAAATTTTTAATGAAGTATCTAACATGCTCATATTTTTTATTTATGATAATAGTGTTGTTTAATATGCATGGGATATGTGGTTGTTGTATTGTTTAATATGTAGCTTAAAATACTTTAATAAAAATACATCTATATTGTCAAATTATATTAGATGAATTAGTTTAACAAGTTGCCTTTCAGTTTCATATATATTAATATGAATTATTGAGGTGTGATACAATCAAGTTTAGGTGAAAACTTATGTCAAATGGGATGGATTTCTCGTCTTTTTTTTTCTTATTTATAAAAAGGTAGTGTTAGACCAATCGTTCTTCGAACTAATTATATATTTTATTGGGATAGATAAAACTCCCCCTTTGAGAACCATATATGAGACTTTCATCTCGTACAACTCAAGCTAAAACACTCAAATACTAGTTGCAACAGATATGGTATAGAAAGTTTGAAATTTATTAAGTTTTGATCCCATGAAAAATCCGAAAGCTTTCTTTGTAGCGATAATATCAAAATATTAAGTGGCCTCTTGAATGTGTGCATAACAACAATTTCATCAGTACATACTAGCTAAAAAAAAAAGAAATATTCCGTATATTCATCAGGATATACTACTCAAAGAGATAAAGATAGCGGGTATCACGTAAAATTTTATCGAGGTGAGTGCAAATTGACCAGAAACTACGTTTATAGCAAAAATGGAGGAAATTTTAAGTAATGAATTTATTCTGAAGCAAAAGAAACAAGAAAACACACTATATTACCTCAGAGGCTTGATACAATTGGAAATTTGTTACAATTACAGAGAACCTGTCAATCAAAATTTACACATCCTAGTATTACAATAATTACTTCACTAGTTTTTATGTATTTACAGCCTAATTCCTTTATCATTTACCTGAGCTCTCACAGGAGCTCCCTAGGTTGGACATAATATCATGAATTAATAACCTCAGGATACTGCTGCCCGATGATCTTGAGATATCGACACATTCCTGCAAATCAGCATCACAAGAAATAGGAACTAACTCAAGATCATCGTCTAGATACTTGATGTCGAAAGTGCCAAGCTCTAACTTAAGCCTCTTTGCTACTTCTTCCTTCAACTTAACTGTACCAGAATTTAAACAAAGCCGAAATCTTATGATGTCTTCCTTGTATGTTGCTTTTATTGTAATGGATGTCACTTCAGGCCAGGCAGAATATTGTTGTATCGCGTCAGGGGGAACATAAACGGGGTCCTTGGCAGTTGCATCAGAAAAGGGTGGGTTCGTCAAATTGTAGTCCGGGACACGTTCATCAACCAGAGTGTCTCTAGGTGAACAAAGATTTCTCAGATCGTGAGAGCTGCCTGCATCCTCAACTAGCATTCCTCCAAATGGTTCCTGGGTGTGTTTTGGAATAATAGGCCGAGGCATTAGGAATGCAGAAGATAAGTTGATTTCTGTTGTGGTCTGACGAGCTGCTTCCAGAGAGCCTCCCACTTTCATGCACGACTCATGTGCTGGTGAATTAACCAGCTCGTTCTGAGGGGAGAATTCATTTCCAGCGCAAGGGCTTCCTTGGCATGAACCATGGGTCGTAGGTGTCCCTGCGCTCTCTTCTCTTGAGACACTCCCTGTTCTGGACTTACGTGTGCCTTCTGCATGCAGAAAACCGTTCTGCGCAGGAGTGAATTCTTCCTTCCTGGCCACCCTGCCTCCTAGAATTTGATTCCAAGGTTCAGCTTCTATGTGACTTTCTGGTGTTCCATGGTGGGAGAACTCATTCTTCTCCTCAGGAAATACTGAAGGTTTAGACGATGGTGAACTTGGTAGATTGGAAACATTTGCACCAGCAGGCCAAGAAATTGAACTAACAGCAGCAGGAAGTGAATTTGGTGCCAGTGAAGTCAGAGTAAATGCACCTTCGGCTCCTTGAACGGATTCAATTACACACTTTAGCTTTGAAAGGGAACGATTGACCTTATTTATCTTGCGAGATGGCCATCTAGAGATCCCATGCTGCCTACATATGCGTTTCATTGTGGTAGGGCAAACTGTTGTTGCAAGAACATTGATTAGAATAGCTTTAAAAAAAAAAAAGGAAATAAAAGATAAATACGTTTATATGAGCGATTTGGTCAACAAAAAGTATTTCAAATCGAGAACATACCCCCAAGACTCTTTGCAGCATCCTTGAGACTTCCAGCAAAATACTGCTGCAAAACCTCTAAGCTAATTGTTTTCTCAGCTTTTCCACGTTTTCTCTCTGATTTCTTTCCAGACGTTTTATTGTCGGAGTTAGATACATGGTTAGGGGCTTCACCTGTACCACTTGTGCTCCTTGCACCTTTAGAAACATTGGATCCTACTGCTGACTGCTGCTCTCCCACTGGATCAAGATGCATCCATCCATTTGGTAAACTAGTCAGTTGAGGAGAAGTTGTTGGTGTTGGTACAGATTCAGGCTTTGCGTCAATTTTCTCTTCCATGGAAGCCTGAATAATCTCAACTGAACTCCAGTCATGCTCAAGTTCCCCTCCGGAAGCAATGCTGAGACTCCTGAAGTGCTGCTTCATTGTCAATAGGAGTGAGTTAAGCAAAGCCTGCTGGTCACTGTAATCCCCAGAATTCGGTGGCAGAAAAAATTCCAGAATATAATCATCATTGGCAGTGTGACTGCTCCGTAAGCATATTGCAAAACAACTGGTCAACCCAAACATGCGTGCATAATGTACCAAAGGGTACTCGGTTTTGCAAAATTTTGTGATGTCTTCACAATAGCATGATTTTCGTGAAGCGTATGCTCTTCCAGCAACTCCCTGTCCCCTTTGTAAATGATGCTCCGCACAGGCATCACGGAAACCCCACATGTGAGCATCAACCACATAAAATGCTACATCTGTTGTGGACATACAGATCTGTCCCATGCAGCTCCCATCGAAACTACTGCAGCTCTTTTTCAACCCACCACCATCAGCCAGAACACTGCGATGCCTGCATGGAACCCATGTCTGAGCCAGAGGCAGTTTGTATGTTTCACATACTGCAGTTAGTATCTCCAAGATGTCAACCAATGCATTCTGCCGGCCTTCATTGCAGATCTGGTTCATATACCCCATCACATAGACCTGTTCAGAAAATGATTAAACAACCACTTAGCTGAGAAAAATTTACACAACTGTTCCTCACCTGAGTGTTTGGGTGGTCCAATATGTCCGAACTTTTCAAATTTACAGCCTGCAGAAAGTAGAATTAGATTAACCAAAGAGAGCTCATCTCGAAAAAAGTAAAGGCAAGAAAAGATGATGAACACATTTGGTTTAGATGAAAGACGTGCTTATCTACTCAAAAAAATTTAATACCCTACATAAGTAACCACAAAAATTGGTTTTACTCTTGCAGATAGATGTCATGCCATGTGAAGACTGCACAATACATGTCCAAATGCACCTTTGAAAGCCAACAACCCTATCAAATAATTCCTATTGAGTGCAGGATTGAATTGTGAACAAGTTTCCAACAAACAAAATCTCAGCCTCTCATGGTACAATAGATGCTATAAATGGCTGGTTCTAACACTTTCTCATACAGTTAATGCAGAAACACAAGATCCAATATCATCGAAAGATAGGACATCTAACATGAGATATGTGAATTAAAATTTTTACACAAGGGTTAAAAGAATCAACCTCCAGTGCTTTGCATACTTTATCCACCTCAGCAGCATAGTTGATCTTCTGGGAGGTCATTATGAGTTCCAGTACACCAACACAAGATCGTCCAGATGGTTCAAATATAGGCAGCGCTAAAGTTCCTCGAACATTGTAATGCAGAGCATGATCAAGCCGAGGGAACTCTTTACTGGAGTAGTATTGCACATTTGGTGTCCATTCAGGCAACTTAAGGCGGAAGACACGGCCCGGAAGTCCAAGAACTCCATCAGTCTCTCCATCCGCAGCAAACATATACATCAGAGAAACCGTTCGATATTGATGAAGCCCATTACACTCTGGGTCAAGAACAAAGGGCTGCCCTGAAGTTGTGAGTACAGACCGACCAGCTTCCTTTACAGGTGCCCAGACCTGAGCTAAGACTCGCTCTCCTGTGGATTCCTTCAAGTATCGGAGCGCTTGTGTCATCCTCTCCTTGATTATACAAGACCCATCTGGATTATCTCCAGGTATTAGTCCTGAAATTGGTGGGGGAAGTCGTTCCTTATCAGCGTTGACAGAGACAATTTCAGTTGTAGCCTCTATATCACCAGTGTCTGCTCCAAAAATGGAAGGCAAATAGATTACTCTCTCATTGTGTGTTCCCAGCCAATGATGCACATTCAACTCATTTATCCCATTTTCACAGGGACAAAGTAACAATAAGTTCAATCATCAGAAAGCAAAGCTACTCATGGAAAATCTATTAATAGAAAGACTACAACTAGTTCATTATAAAGTTTAAGATGGAAAAAAGTTTCACTCTTGTATATCCACAATCTAAGCTATTGGGAAAACAATTACACAAGAGTGACAGGATAGCTTTAATGTTTTACTATGCGAAGTCATATTTTTCTCTTTTTTAATAAGTACTATGTGAAGACTCTATATGCTTATATTACTGAATTCGTCAAGAAAAAACAGACTCAGTTCACATTCTACTTTTATCTACATAGACGAGAAATATTTCTACATATCGTGTTCATCAGTAAGCAAGAGATTACATTACAAGAAGTACTTTTTACATTGTATTAACAATCTGATGTCCAGCATGTTCTTTATCTACTATCTGATTGCTAAACAGAGATGGGCACAACTCCGCTGAAACTTTCCTGCTCTAATATATATTCACAGGTTGTTTACACTAAACCAATAAATAAATGTGTCTTTCTTTTTAATTAACACTTAACTAATGTCCCTAATATTAAGATATGTTTTGCATATGATGTTGCATTAAAATCTAAGAAAATAAAATTATTTTCCTACTTATTTACTTATTTTTATAGTCTAAGTAATATAGTAGCATGTATGTTCATAAATTATGGAAGAAACAAAAACACATGATCCCTAATCAAGGAAACAAAAAATGGAAAGAAAATGAAGAAAACAAATATAACTCATCTCATTGTGTAACTATTGCTTTCCAAGAATCAAATTCACTAAACATGATGTGAATAAAAGGGTGGGAATAAGTAATGTCCCAAAAATAAAAAGGTAAAACATAATATTCTGTAAACTGAATTTCAATAGATTCAATTCAGATTGTGCAAATATGGTATCCAATTCTGTAATCTTTCTTTTCTGAGAAAAAATTAAAAAAATTGGTGGTAGCGGAAAGGGAAATGGTGGAGAATCGAACCCACCAACTAGGTGAAAGTTCAGATAACCAACCAATCAACCGAGCTACTAAGATTTCCCAATTCAGCATTTTTTTTAGCTTTCCTTTGTTTCTGTTTCTGCAAAAGCTAAAGTTTGCATACTTTTAAAAAGCTTTTGCTTGCAGAAGTGTTTGTTTGATACTGTTTTTTCTAATCAAAATTAGCAAATTTAAGTTTTGTTTTTGTAAAAACTAATTCAAATGCTACCTAAATTTGAAAAAGCCTACACCTAAATTTGCAGCAAGAACAAAAAGTCAACTAACTTTACTCCAAAGTTTCTCAAAACCAAAACAGCTTAAACCAAACCAAAGGCTTACATACAAGCGACAAATCTAGGGTGGCCGGAGATACGTAGGGCACCGGAAAGTCCATTTCCGGCAGGTTTTTCATCGTTATCATCGGGAAAAGTCCATAGAGGAGAACAAGGAAGGAACGGAGACGCAGGATTCGATGAAACCGCCGCAGCAGCAGCAAAAATCTGATCAAAAGACCAGGAAGCGTCAATATCAAAATCGAGATCCATCATCATCGACTCTCTCTCCGTCACCGGCGCCGACGCCGCCGTATGCGGCGGAGGAGTCAACTCCTTTGACTTCGGAAGGTGAGTTTGAGTCATTCCTCCTTCCGGTTCCGACATTTTTGTTCAATTTTTTCTCCAGATTTTTTGCTTTTTCTCAGAGATTTTGTATGTGGCGACTGGCGAGTGGAGAAGAAAGGGAAAATATGTTTAATGGCAATTGGCTGAGTCTGATTCTATAAGAAAAAAAAAAAACTTGGAATCTAATAAATTGCAACTTGCAAAAAGTATTAAGGGATTATTTCTATGTATCAAATCACTATCAACCATATCGTATCGAAATCAGATACGACTTCAAAATTTAAAATTCACGTTATCAAAATGTATTCGGAAAAGTTACTTATTTATCATTTACCTTTATGATAGAATCAACTTATCAAGATTCATATATTCTTTTTGCTTTTTCACTCTATTCTGATATGCATGTAATTTGATTTCACATTATATAATTCATTTATTTTTTCACTTTCATGGCTGGAGTTCTATAAACTCAAATTCAAGACATCTGTATAATGATAGATGAATTTGAACCATCTTATGAGTCATATTGGTTTAAATTTACATATTTTTTTGTAGTGTTTCACTTGATATTTCATTTCTGCATAATTTAATCGCATTACATAACTCATTTCTTTTTCTTCATTTCTATGGGCTTAAACCTGACCACTTCTGGGGTGGATTTTCATGATTTCAAACTTAACACCTCTAATTAAGAGAGAAGAACTTTCAATCGTTTTATGAGTCATGTTGGCTCAAATTTATATATTAATAACTCAGGAGTCGTTTGGTATGAGGTATTAATCTCAAAGATAAAATGAAGGATTATTTTATCCCACCATTTACAACTAAATGATGAGATAAGTTATTCATATACATGATGAAAGTTAATTATTCCAAAATAATTAATTTCGGAATAAGTTATTTCCAACTGAACCACCCCTAAATATCCATAAAAAAAATTGAGGAAATTTCTGATGTATAAGCTTTTATTTCTGTTTTTTTTTTTTTATAATTTCGTGCAAATTACAGGGACAGATAAAGAAATTGCTTTAGGAGACCCATTAAAGGGAACCAAAAGAATTTTTTAAGCAAAAAAGTGATTTTCAATAGTGACGTAATCGTTCATAGAGATTTTAAAATAATCATACTTTCTTTTATTTAATTTTAAAATTAATTTGTAGTTGGTCGAAAAAGACATCCTCATTTATAATAAATTTGATGACTTGAGGAAACATTGTATTATTTTCCCTCTTTAATTTTATCTAGTTTTTAACTTTTTAATCATTCGATTAGATCTGAGAAATCCTATATAGTAAAATATTTTCTAAAAAAAAAGATTATGTACTTAACAAGATTTGAACATAAAAATTTTAATCAAGGATAAATTAGTATTTACAATCAAATTTCCATTCTTAGTTAAAGCTCTCAAATCTTAAAAATGATTAATATCATGCTTACAAAAGCTTTCCTTAATAAGTCTTATTCAGCTCAAATTCAAATTACTATAAACCTCAAATAATATCGAAGATAGGATGGAAAAAAAAGAGACAATATACCATAATTAAAACCTCAAAAGTGTCCTTCGGGATGACTTGATTGGTTTAGAGGATGGTCATCCACATGGATGACCCGGGAACGATTCTCCCTCAATGCTTTCTAAATCGAGTCTATCACATAGAACTTGCCTAGTGCAATTTACAACTCATTTGTGGTTTGCAGGCTATTGCGGTCTTCGAATTACTACCCAGCCTAATAATAATAATGAAGAAATAATAAGTAGATAAAAAGTTAACAACTTTGTTGTGTGTTTTAAATAATTTAGTTCTTATTGGGACTTGATGATTTAGTTGATTTTCTAAATATTAAATTTTATTGGCTTTAAAAGAAACAAGTGGCGAGAAATCAAAATCACAAAATGGAGTCTGTGTTACTATGTTAGTATTCCTTATTCATATTATTATATATAAAGGAAAATTATGTACTTTAAAGTCACTATTAAATAATAAAAAGTAAACCTACTTTACTACTCTTGAATGCTTCATTACTGTGGATGGTGATTAGTTTGCTAATCTTTTGTTGATAATATAACACTTCAATTAACTCCATTTGATCAGTCTTATATATACACAACTATAAAGTATCCAAAATTCTAATTGAATTAGACTAAGATTAGTGAATTCTTTATCAGTCATTCATTGAATAGTAAATACAGGTATTTATAAATCTTCAATTTGATTATTTTTCATGAATATTGAATCGAGTATGTAAATTATGTAATTGGAAGGAACTTTATTAATAAAAGAAAAACTTTCGATAATTATAGTACTAGTTCCATTCTCATGGGAAGAGAAAACACAAATTTATTACCATCTACTAAGTAGAGAACAAAAATTGATTTAACATGATTTTTTATATATATAGGATATGATGGCTAAAATAAATATATAATTAATCTCAATCATTGGGAGCAAATATTGAAAATTCCAATTTGGAGTAGACTAGAATTTGAGGAACCCATTAAAATTGTTGTAAAAGGGTCCATATTGATGATGAAAAACTCAACATTATAAGTTGTCCACCCAATAAAACTATTGTTAAAAATATGAATATTAAAAGTTTTTGTTTGATTAATTTGAATTCAGCCCGAAATATTTTATTTTAGAGGATATCACACTTTCTTTTAAATATGACTTCATTCTCAAAGATTAAACCTATGGTCTAGAATGGTAACCTTGTCAAGTTAGCGTGCTTCAAGTTGCTCAATTAAAAAAATGTTAGTTACGAGAGATGTTAAGAAAGTATAAGAATAATTTAACAAATACTCTTTATTAAAAGGTGTAAAATATTTCTTATGAGACGGATAATATGGAGTATTAATCGGAAACAGAACTAGAAAATAAATTAAGAATTAATATATATAATAATAATTATGTAGAATCTTCACTAAATAAATATAAATAACAAATTTCGAAACCAACAGAACACGTAACTAATTTGGTAGAATTCAAATTTGAATCCACAAAATTCATATTCTAAATCCGTCTCCATTACTAACTATTGGAATTTGAAGCTCAAACCTCTGAATTGTCTTAATCCATGAAAAAAAAGTGTTTTCTCCACCTCCATTTTGGTCTATGAAAGTTACATATTATTATTATTATTATTTATTTTATTTCTTAATTTATTGTTTATACGTAACTTTCATACACCTAAAAGGACCCACGAGTAATGAAATAAATAACGAGCTTTTGCGTCATTTAAATTAATATTCCAAAATGTTTGAAGAAGAAAACACATTTACTCATTTACTTTTAACTTTGAAACATTAAAATAAAATAAAAAACATAAAGCATTATTCTTGACTGCAAATAAGGTTTTGGAATTCTAGTGTCACTAGCTCTATAATTACTGTCCTAATCATATCATTAGTCTAGCAGTAATTCTGTAAATATATATATATATATAATTATACCACTTATTAGCCTAGGGGATCTAAAATTTATAGTTTAAACATTGTTATAAGAACCTCTAGTTAATACTACAATCATATCTGAATTTATATTCAAATATTTAATAAATTTATTAATATGTGTTATGTAAATTTCTATGATAAACATTAACTGACATACAACCTGATAAATTGATAAAAATGATAATCTGTATTGATAGTGTAAAAATATTCGTAGTGTTACTATATATATATATGTTTGGTATTACTCTAAAAACTGCTTATTTTTATAAGCGCTTTTTAAAAATAGCTTTTCAGGAAAGTGCTTTTCAGAGTCAAATTACGATAAAAGACAAGTATTAATACAGTTTTAATATTAAGATTATTTTATAGAGAAAAACTAGTTTAAACATCTATTATAAAAAAATAAATTAAATTTTTATTTTTTATTAAATAAAATGTTCATATTTAATTTTTCAATCAATATAATACTTTTTTTTTGATGAGTTGGAATCTTTAATTGTTACTCTCTTTTTTTCTAGTCTTGCAAAAAAAATTGTTGTTACCTTTTTTTTCCCCTAATCCTGCAAAATAATACGTAAAATAATAATACATAAACGTAAAAATATAATATAAAATTTATTATATAAAAATAAAAAATAAAATTATTAAATGAAGCTTAACCAAGCATATGAAATATGTTAATTAATTAATTAATATATATATATATTAGACTTGGAAGGGATATTTTAGACTTGAAAAAAAAATATTTTTTGCTTCTGCTTCTGCATTTTTTAAGAAGCGAAATTTTTTATCTCTTCCCAACAGCAGAAAAATTGTTTCTACTTCCATTTAAAAACAGTTTTACAAATTTACCAAAACATCTAAAAAAATTTTTTTTTTTTTTGAACTTCCAACAACAACGTCAAACAAGCTCTTAACTATTTTCAATAGAATTAACATTATATTTTAGAGTTTGATACCCATAAAATCTGGCACAATTGGTGCCATATTATTATAAAATATGCCCCCTTTTTGTTTGGCATTTAGTTGCTTAGTCCTTTCCAACTAATTAGCCTTTGTCTTAATCATCTATCATTGCCACCATTATCTTCCTAACCATTAGATAATTATAATGTGTACTTAAAAATGTAGATTATAATATTCTGAATTTAACTTGTGTACACATTGAATGTTCTTTTATAATTAATATAAAATTAACATTTTAAACTAATAAAGCTATTGAATTTGGTTGAATTCATATGTCGATTTCTAACTTCGCCCAATGTCTATTCACCTTTTTTCAAAGACCAATATATGAGATCTCTTAAAATGAACAATTTCCTATATGTTATACGTATGTACATTAAGTTTGTGACTTTTTTATTTGGGCATAATACATAAATATGTCATTTAACTTGGTTTCAAATGATATATATGCCCTTCAATTTTGGATGTACACAAGTAAACACTTAAATTTGTATAAAATTGAACAAATACACACGCGTCCTACGCATATATATATATATATATAGAGAGAGAGAGAGAGAGAGAGAGGATGCCAAGTAGGAGATAGGATTGTCTTGTAGGATGTCACGTGAATGTTTCTATTTGTTTAATTTTATACAAGTTTAAGTGTCTACTAATGCACATCTAGAGTAAAGAGCATAGATATCAGTTGAGATCAAACTAAAAGACATATATATATATCTTTCTTCTATTTGTTAGTGAATGAATAAAGAAGCATATTCTTTTGATTTTTTTGACTTTTTTTTAGAAAAAGATTATTACAAAAGAAAAAAATATATAATACTCCTTCATATCCAAGAAGTTTTTATGTAATTTATGCGATTTATGTTGTCCTTTTCTATTTCTTTTCTCAAAAGTGATATTGTCTAAAACATAAGGGACCACAAAATATATATGTCTTTAAATTTAACTCTTAAAAATTTACTCGCATCAAATATTTATATTCCGCCAATAAATATAAGACATATTCTTATTTAAATTTTGGTTAATTAAAATTAAATTTATTGAATCAACGTAAACCTACGATAAAAATAATTATTTAACATCAACTCCTCCGAGAGTTGATTTCTCACATCTATAATTTTTAAGAATAAAAATTAAGAAACCAACAAAAAATGTAAATCATATTATTATATTCAAGAATATTTTAAAATATTTGACTCCAATTTTTATAATAAAATCAAACATGTTCTTGGATGATTTTAGCATAAATATTTACACATATGGCATCAAATTTAAAAGTTTTTTTTCTCAAAAAAATAGCTTGGACCACCTTAAGGAGATTAGGAATATCTTACCACAAAAGAATAAGTGATGGTGGTCAAATTGGCAACCATCAACGTTGAGAAATTAAAGAAAAAATCTCCTAACTTCCCTATGAAGAAAGCAAATTATTAATTGAAGTATAAAAAATTGCACAACATTTTTTTCAAAAAAAAAGAGCACAATACTTGCTAAAATGCACATTCTTAAGAATATTTAATGTATAAATATGGATCATTATATGTCGGCTTAATACATAGATATACAGCCCCTTGAACTTGAAAATATTAAATTTCGTTTAAACACTCAAATTATAATTTATTTCAATTGATTATTTATATGTATACAATAAAGTGTTTTCTATTGAATATTTTCTATTCAATTTTTTTAAAAATAAAATATTGTACGTATTCTCAAATACATATTACATAAATAAATTAACTACTTAAAATATATATCTTTTTTAATTATACATTAACTTCCGTACGCTTCTTTAATTATACACATGAATATCAAAATTAAATTTCAAAAGATGATCACAATCTCTAAATTAAGATTATGATGTAGTTGGGTTTTCAATGTTTAGTGTAATTAAAATTACTGCATATATATATATATATATATATATATATATTTCTTTTGGCTACGTAAGCTATTGATGAGATCATTGTGTAATCTTCAACTTTAAAAACAAGATCCATCAATTACATATTATAATAAAGTACATGTAAAAATTAAACCAGTTGGTGGTTGATTATGGATAACCGAAGGGGTTTAATTAGTGGTATACCACATCAGTAGAACACTATAAAGAAAATAATACTCACTCGTTCAAATTTATATGACGCGTTGTTTTTAGGCTACTTCGGAATGAGTGTTATTTTTCTCTAATTAGAAATAATTTCATTTTAAAAGAATCTTTAACTCTTAATGAAATGATTTGCAGTTAAAACAAGTATCTAATTAAGGTTTGTTTTAGACCACAAAAATAAAAAGTTTATTTTTCTTTCTTTCTTAAATTTTCTACCTAGTCAAACAGTGCCACATAATATAAAATGAACAGTATAAATTATAATAATCATTTTAGCAATATATTTCAATAGTCAACCAAATGTGTATATATAATTGGTGATCTTTAGTTTCCACTAAAAAAATTGTAGTATATATAGGTTCATCTGGAGTGAGAACTAGGGTAGATAAATTTTCTCAATCTAGTGAAACATTAAAGTATTGAGATATGCTAGCATTATCTATATTAATTAATAAAACCATTAATAGAATAGCATTAATAATAGGGGATGTGCAAATATGGAACTATATAATATCCTCTGACATGGATAGTTTTTATTTTTTGTGGTTATGGAAGTAGCTTTCAAAAAAGTAGAATGGAAAAAATGCCCCCTTTTGGTTAGCTAGTTTTCAAGAGGGAGAGCTTACGGATCATCTTTTCAAGTCAGATAGCGAGCAAACATTCAATAATGAAAATCAAATGTGTAAATTCCTATCATCAGAATTAGACCATGTAACATTGAATTAATTTGGTAAAAACTAGTCCTTTATTGATGTTACAAACACTAAACATAGGTAAAAAAAAAAAAAAAACTATAGTAAAAAGATTTGAGCATAATGTTACATATGTCCCACAAGAAATAAACAAATTATGTAAAGACACAAAGCTAAAAATGTAGAGATGATAGTAATTTTAGTGGGCATTCTTCCTTTATCAACTCTTAAAACCATAGCTACATATATTGGCAAACAATTTACTACTCCAAAACATGCAATAAGAGTGTTGAGAAATAATCCATCAAAGTTTTCCCCTTTGTAATAACTCACCAATGCTTTGACTAATGCCATTAAATTGATAATTGATGTTGTTACTAATGGCACAAACATAAGGGAAGCAACTCCAAACTCGATAACTCCTCCTCGATTGTACCTTGTAACTTGATCATGATCGACTACTTTGCTTGTTACGTTGAATTTCTGAGTGATTATACCTAGACGTTTCATTAAGTACTCGATAATTCCAATAGGATGGGATGATAACCCCCTTATAATCCACATTCTTTGGTCACTCCACCACCTTCGTAACGATCCTTGTGACGTTGATGCAAAATTTAAGCAAATATCAAATTTATACCAAAAATGATATCTCCAAAAGAAAGGTAGATAAATCAAGAGATACCTTTGGGAAAATGGGAACTCCACATCCACATAGAAGAGTGAGTTGAGGAAGCAAAGCATAGATAGTTATGGGTATGGAGTGAATGGGCCAAAATATATAATGAATGTAACATTGGGCCATTATTGGGCCCAAATTCCCCATACCAAATGTAAGTGGCTGTTTTTTGATAAAGCCACTTCAAGGAGGCCCATAGCCCATCTCTTCATTTGAATTGGCACATCATTGAGTGATAGAGGTACATGTCCTAAAAATGCTGGCCTTTTAGGGTTGCAAAATATTGATTTCCAACCTTCACAATGAAGTTGATAACCAGTGTAAATGTCCTCCACCAATGATCCATATCTAAAGCCCATCTGCATATCTTTTGGTTGTTAGTATTGTCCACAACAAATTTTTCGTGTTTTTTGCTATGCTAAGAAGTGTAAAGACTTGTTTCGTTGTGATCGTGGAATAGTCAAGAGGTCATAATTCAAACTACGATACTATGAGGTTAGGTCATATTTGACTATTGGCCTCCTCCTAACCATTGTAAATAGCGTTCAGTGACCACTTTTTCGATTGGATTTGGTTCATCCAACACATACACGTCATAGGCATTCTGCCTTTCTATATTTTATAGACATGTATGTAACTATTGAGAGTGAAGATATTCATCATTCTGTAAATATTACCACCTCAAACGTTTGAATTTAACTCAAAGTTACCAATATGTAGAATCTCAATTTTTGAAAAAACAATAATTCTACAGAGTTTCACTTATGCAATGTCAAAACTCTAGGACAATGGCTATATTTCAATAATTGAGGATGTAGGTGGCCATTTCTAAAAGTTACCCCCTAACCACTTAGCGACACCTTTTTCAACTAGGGGCGGCGTAGAGGATAAGGTATGGATTCATTCAAACTCATATTTTTTTAATTCAAACCCTGTATACAAGCTAAAAGATGAAACCAATACAAATAACTAAATTTTGAATCTAATAAATCATGAGTTGTAGTAGAATTCTGAACTCGAACGTATATAGTTCAAATTCTAAACTCGCCTTATGATGAAAGAGAAAAAGAACTATGACTTGTACAACATACCTTGAAACCCCAATTAGTTTGGTTCTCATAGTTGACACTTGCCATTTGGTGAGCTTGCTCTAGAATAGTTTGGGCCTCAATGGGCTTGTTCACAAAATGATCTTGAATCATTTCTTTCTGCTCGAACGATGACGGCCCACCAAAGATAGCCCCGCGTTTGAAAAAGCACCCGGTACCCATATAATTTGGGCCACAAAGCCCATCCATGCCCATTGGATTCGTATGGGCCAGAGCTTTAAACTCACTTGCATAGATATCGGCCCAATTAAGCCCATGAAATCGCTGCGGTGTTTGAACAAATGCTAAATTGGGCCAGAGAGATTGGTCCAAGAAGTAACATAAAGCCCGTTTAGGAGTTGATGGATCATTGGAGTACATGTCACTGTCCAATGTTAAGATTATAGGCCCATTTGTCATAATACCCGATACTCGAAGCTTCAAATATTAAAATAATAACAAAAAATAATTTAAATCAATTTTCAAAAGTATTCATATTGAGCATGAATTCATTCAACAAAGATAAAATAAAAAAATAAAAAAAATAGTCTCATCGTATCAGTTTGTGCGACATTATTTCCTAATTGGAATGACTATATCTTAAAATAATTTAATCTTAAACTTCTTAGTTTTTCCTTAAATGAGAAACTTTTAGCGCCTCACAATTGTACATGTATGTTTAAGGCAACAAGTATCAAATATCAGTAGAAATTAACTAGCGTCTACTGACATTTTCCAGTTATATTCTTGAAAAATAGTCATTGCTATGAAATTTCAAATTACGCAAGTGAAACTACATGACTGTATCTTAGAGTTTCATTTTGTGAAATTCAAAACTTTAGGACCACGACTATTTTTCAATTACAGAGACTGAAAAGTGCGCCAACCTCAAATTTTAAGATACCGGCTTACCAGAACATTAAGTGCCCCTGCTTTGAAATGGTGAGAGGAAGTATTGCATTTCTGCCTGGAAATATAAACAAGATTTGGCATAAAAACATTTGTAATGTCTTTGTCTTTGTTGTTTGCCAATAAAACCTGCTTGAAGAATTTTGGGTAAAAAGGAGAGTGAGTTATATTATGAAAGGATTATAATAAGTTGTATACAATCATTATTCACTACCAAGCTATATTATAATATATGTGTAATATACCTAGGCCTCATAAACAACCTAACAGGATCGGAGCCAGCCTTAAGTTATACGAGTTCAATAAAAAATTAATAATTTTGATTCAAACTTTATGTTTGTATCTAAAATTCATCTTATACGTATAGATTGTAATCTATCTAGAATCCAGTAAACTAAAAGAAAGTATAACTCAAAAATCATAAATTACAAATCATGAGTCCGCTTCTGCAGCTTGATTAGCGACCTAATTGTATGAACACTTTTTACATATCAATGCTTATAAGTTTAATACATTGTACAAATCATGTTAGTGTATAAACTTAAATTCATTATAAAATAGTGAGTTCATCTAATATATATATATATAGCTACCACAAATCAAATATGGATTCAAAAGTTTGATTAGTTTGAGTTCTAAATTCCAAAAAATTAACTTATTTGTAATGCATAAATTATGTAAACATATGTATATTAAGCAATTCATAACTCACTTATAGAATTTTGGCCAAAAATATTAAATTCTGCCGAATCCATTATTAAAACTTTAGTTTTGCCCTCAACGATGACAACAACAACAACATATCATTTATGATTTTACAAAGTAAGGTTCGAGAAAAATAAAATATACACAGATCATTTTATTCCTAGCTATCTTATACAAAGATAAAAAAATTATTTTCAATAAACTCTCGTAAAAAAAAATACAAACCTGAATAATAGAGGGATGATGATGGGGAGTAAATCCATCTGATGAATAATTGCTATAAGCTTGTTGTTCATACTCATTGCTAATATACTCTTCATTTACTTTTCCTCTCTCCACCACATTATTTATTCTAGTAATCATGTTTTCATACATCAACTGCATGGATACATACAAAAATAATTATTGCTCATATATATTATTTTAAGTTCAATTAATATACATTGATAACGTAAAAAATATATTATATACTATTATATCAATTTGAAAAATAGATATTATTTAAAGTTCAATTATTGCTCATGTATGGCAAGTAATGAATGAAACAAACAAACTACTTCAACATATACTTTTTTACTACTAGGGGAAAGAAAAGGTGGAATATTACGTGCTCAAGTTAGATTAATTGTTGCAAAAAGAATGATATATGTTTGATTTATATTTTCCTTTTCTTATCTTCTCATAAATTTTACTTATGATATTTTAAGATTATAAGTTTCAAATATTTTATAATGAGAAAAGATATAAGTACCCCTAAACTATGATTGAAATTTTAGAGACACATCTTAACTAAACAAAGGTTCTATTATTCCGAATTCATTTTTTTAGTAATTTTGTACACCTTTTGGCTTACGTGGCACACTCCATGACTCTACACAGTTGAAACACGTGAGAGATGTTTGGATGCCACATAATCCAAAAAGGTATACAAAATTACAAAAAAATGAATTCAGATAAGGTGCATCTATGGGATTTCGGTCTAGTCTACGGGTACTTGTGTCTTATCCCTTTTATAATTGAACAATGGTATAGCCTTACATTAGCAACATATTTAGGGGTCATTTGGTGTGATGGATAAGAGTTTATCCTGGGATAAAAATTTAGTGTCTCTTAATCCGTTGTTTGGTTGGACAGGATGAGATAACTTATCCCAAGATTAACAAATAGTACTGGGATAATTTATCCCCCCCTGAGGGTGGAATAGTAATCCCAGGATAACTTATCCTGGGATAAAGTATGTAAATTAACAAAATTACCCCTTAAACTCTCTTTTATACACCACTTATACATTCATGTATATTAATATAATTTTAAACAACTATATTAACATTCACAACCTTACTTAATCGTTGTTTTTATCATAATATATTTTTCTATTAAAAAATTACATTTTATAAATACAATTTTTATTTATGAATATATTATAAGTTGATTTTTTGCCTAATTTTATGTTTATTTGTATTTTGATTTCTCTTAAAATATTCACTCCACTACTAAATTACATATTTTGAATGACATAGTTTATTACTCACTTAAAAATTATATTCTATGTATCCATTAAAATGTAGATAACTTAAATAATAAAATTTCTTTTACTTTGATAAACTTAAAATGAAAGTTTTATTTTTAAGCTAAATAAGATCGAAAGTTTCATTTTTAAGCTAAATAAGATGCAAGTTTAATTTTTAAGCTAAATAAGATGAAACTTTAATTTTAAGCTAAATAAGATGAAAGTTTTATTTTTAAGCTAAATAAGATGAAATTTTTATTTTTAAGTTAAATAAGATGGAAGTTTTATTTAAAGTTAAATAAGATGAAAGTTTAATTTTAAAAACACACGACACAATCATGGAAATGCACATATAAAAATATTTAAGCTAAATAACATGAAAGTTTGATTTTTGAGAATGAATAACTAAAGTTTGCAAAGAAAATGTAAAAAGAAAAAAGAAAAAAAAGGTGGAGGGTATTTTTATAAACAAACAACTTATTATTAAAAATTATGCAATGAATATAAGTTTGAACAACTCCCAGTATAACTAATTCCAGTATAATTTATCCCAGCATAACTAATCTCAGTATAACTTATTCCAGTATAATTTATCACAGCATAACTAATCACAATATAATTTATCCCTGTATAACTTATCCCAACATAACTAATCTCAGGATAACTTGTATTCAAACCAAACTAAAGTTACAAATTTTAAAAGTCTCCGTTTCTTTTCTAAACTTTGCCACAAGTCAAATTATGACAAACAAACTGAAACGCAACAAATATAAAATACCTTAATTTTATGCGACTGAGAATTTTCTGCATAACTATCAGAACTGAAATATGCATCTGGACACCTTTCCACTACTCCATTTTCCCTGCAAAACGGCAACCAGTGTACACCAAATCTCGCGGCCTCTGCGAGAGCGAACATAGTAAGCTCCGATCCACCGTCATCCGACACGTAAATCGAGAGCTTCTCTGTCGGGTAATCATAAGCCAACACGGACATAACCGTGTTGGCTACATTACCCGGTGGCTCCCTGTACGGATCCGCCGTACATATAAATACATCAAGCGCGGGAAAATCATCTTCAAAATTTTCGAGCATTTCGGGGAATTGTTCACGCGCTATAGGGCGCGTGCGGAAAGACTGAGAAGTGAACCACATAAAAGCTAAGATTATGTCAGAAATTAACATGAAGAGGGTAATTATGGTAATTAACATGGAGTGATAATTAAATAATTTTATTATATGGTGATAAAAGAGAGCCAAAATGGCAAAGATGTAAATAAGAGCAAATGCACGGTTGAGGTACATGCGTTTATGCATGATTTTGAAGGAGTGATAAGGACCATTAACGGTAGTCGCGGTGGCGGCAGCGGCAGTTTCCATTTGTTGTGGTGCTATATTATATATGATTTTAGATAGGAACGTTCAAAGAAGATCGATAAATTAATTTAGATCCATGTAATATGAGTTTGAGAAGTCCTACTATCTATAGGAGCTCTTACAAAAAATAGTACTCATCATAATTAAGTCATAGATAGTAGGTAGTAGGTAGAGGCTTGGAGATACCATTAATGATCAGTTTGAACCGTCTGTAATCATTTAAAATTTATTTAAATATAAATTTATTAAATAATTCAAATTATATTAAATTCACGAATATATTAATCCAAATAAATATTATGAATTAATATAATTGAGTTAATTATTTAAGTTCAATAAATATGAATTTAATTAAGCTCCGCTTCATAAAGTTCATATGTCATGTCACTTAAATCTGATTGGCCGAAGGGAATTCTGTTCCAATCGCAACTCCTCTATTTTAAAACTATAAATAAGGGTCCTTATAAATCAGAATAGAGAACCAAGATTTCGAACAAGAAGCTAGAGAAAGCTCGTGGATCAAAAGCCGCAATTTCTCTACAAGTTCAAGAATTCGAGAATTCAAGAATTCAAGTGTTCAAGTTCAAGATTTGAAGAAGTCAAGATCAAGTTCAAGAACGATCAAGATCAAGACCACCAGATTCGAAGCCCTTGAATTCAACTAGAAAGTCAAGATCAAGATAAATCCCAAGTTAAAGATCAAGCTCAAGATCCCTTGAATATATATTTGAAAAGGCGAATTCAGAGGAATCATAAAGATTGTAACACTCGCACTTGAAATAACAAAACGATTGTTGCATAATTTTCCGTTCTTGATTATTATTTTCTCGACGCAAAATTTTATTGTCTACATCGTCTTCATCAAAAAGTTATATTGTTATGTATATCATAATATATAACAATAATAATTATGCATCTGATAAAATAATTTGGAATTCGTGATGTGAGTTCTCATAAATTAAAGGTCAAACACATACACAACCCCTCAAACTTGTCCTCATTTTTCATCTTGGCACTCCAACTTAGCCTTGTTCCATTTTAACCCTTAAACTCCATTTTTTCTGTACCATTTAAACACTTATACTTATTTTTATAATTTGTTTTTATTTATGTTCTTCAATTACAATTTCTTATTTTTAAAAAATAGACGTGTGCCTGTTAATTTTCGTAAAAAAATTAAACATTTGTGAACGAACATAAAAAATTTCAAACAATAATATTATTTTTTGATATTTCTCTGTATTTTTGCATGAAAATAAATTGACGAAAGTTCTTTGATTTTCTTTCTTAAACATTCGATTAAATTAAATAACATTACTTGTTTATTGTTTCTTATCATCAAGGCTATCTAAATTTAACGCAAATACTCACTTTTAATTTTTATTATAAATCAATAAGAATAAAAAAAACCCATCTTCAAAAAGACTTGATTGACTTTGTTAATAACACTACTACAAAAAGACTCTTGTTCATTGCTAATAACACTACTAAACAATGTTAAAATTCGACTGACTTTGTTAGGTTATCGGTGATTTTAAAGAAAGAAAACCAACACTTTATCTATGACCTCCAACTTTTATAGTGCACAAACAGACACTTTAACTATCCAACCTTTTAACAAAAAAACACTCGAATATTTCAGGCAAAATGCGTGATACACAAATGCGCTGACGTGGAAATGTGAACCACTTCATTGTTGCCAACTAACTAAAATAAATACACCTAGATTTTAAAAATAAATTATAATACAGGGTGTGTTTGGTATGAAGGAAAACATTTTCCGGAAAAAAAAATTAAGTTTGTTTTTAAAAAATATTTTAAACTTTCAAAATTTTATTTTTTTCACCCCTACCCTCGACTCCCCCACCCCCACCCACCCCCTACCAGCCCCCCTACCCCACCAAAAAAAATTTAAGTTTATTTTTAAAAAATATTTTCAATTTCAAAATTTCATTTTTTCACCCCTACCCTCGACCTCTCCACCCCCTTACCAGCCCCCCACCTCCAAAAAAAATTTTAAGTTTATTTTTAAAAAATATTTTTAACTTCAAAATTTCATTTTTTCATCTCTACCCTCGACCACCTCCCTCCCCCAACCCCCCTACCAGCCCCCACCCCCACCCCAATTTTTATTTTTATTT
>JAJOOS010001995.1:0-21369 GCA_029582725.1 Solanum chiquidenum
TTTTTAATTGACTTTTAAAAAAAATCTATATTCTTTCCTTTCAAGTCGGAGATATCGATGCAACGGCAGAAACAAGATCACGACTAAGAAGATGGAGAAGATGTTGATGGATGTCACGGTTGAAATAAATTAATTTATACGGTGATAATTGTAACCTTTAAACTTAGCTTTTAACTTAATATTAATTCATTTAGATTTGCTACAGTGAAATTATTTTTCCACGTGGAGTCTCACGTGACATAATATTTAAACAAAAGAGAGAGTGCACACACATTATCAGAAATTAGTCGAGGTATATTTCGTTACTATTGGATGATAATTCAAGTAGGGAACTCATATTCTCTCTATAGTTCATGTATGAAAGTCAAAAGACTGGATAGTTTAGTTTTTGATCCTCAACTCTATATATTATTATAATGTAATATATGTCTATTTTTGTATGTTTTTTGGAGAAAAGTTAATAACCCTAAAAGAGTTAGTAATCCTAATTTTGACACCAATAAACTTTTCCCTATAAATAATACATGACTCTGAGTTAAGACATACTGTATTTTATTTTCATCAATGTATATGACTAAGTGAACATGTACCCAACAAATTATATATACTTGTATCTAAGTAGAGTTCTTGTATATGATAATATATGTTGCTAGCATGTATTTGACACATTATTTAACTTTTATCAATGTATCTTATTATGTATACATATATATGACAAAATATACATACTTATCTGAATAAGATTTCATGAATTTGATAAAGTGTACATGTTTTTGACTTAAGAAGTCTAAAATTTGTTGAATCGCCAAAAAAGAGAGAAGAATTTTGACTGCTTTGATTTATTTAAGAATTGTGATACGCCATATCCTCTAAAGTTGTTACAAACGTGATTTTCTCCTTAACTAATGGCTTTTATTTATATCTCTTAATTAGACACACTCTTTAGTTAATGACTCTCAGTTATATCCCTTAATTAGACACACTAATTGATATGTATCCATCTCACATTATTGAAGTTGAATTTTTTTTTATGTGAACTATCATTCAATATTTATCGAAACACACCTAGACGTTGTAGATCAAATGATTGTCTATATATGCTTCTATGCGTTTCTGTCCATAAAATCATCGTCCACCTAGCATATATAATGGTTCTATTTGATGACATATTTAATTTTTTAACATATTTTTAATTGACTTTTAAAAAAAATCTATATTCTTTCCTTTCAAGTCGGAGATATCGATGCAACGGCAGAAACAAGATCACGACTAAGAAGATGGAGAAGATGTTGATGGATGTCACGGTTGAAATAAATTAATTTATACGGTGATAATTGTAACCTTTAAACTTAGCTTTTAACTTAATATTAATTCATTTAGATTTGCTACAGTGAAATTATTTTTCCACGTGGAGTCTCACGTGACATAATATTTAAACAAAAGAGAGAGTGCACACACATTATCAGAAATTAGTCGAGGTATATTTCGTTACTATTGGATGATAGTTCAAGTAGGGAACTCATATTCTCTCTATAGTTCATGTATGAAAGTCAAAAGACTGGATAGTTTAGTTTTTGAACCTCAACTCTATATATTATTATAATGTAATATATGTCTATTTTTGTATGTTTTTTGGAGAAAAGTTAATAACCCTAAAAGAGTTAGTAATCCTAATTTTGACACCAATAAACTTTTCCCTATAAATAGAGAAAAGACATAAAGTCACCATTGAAGTTGTCCTGAATTTTCAAAAAGACACCTTAACTTTGCAATCGTCCTATTACCCACTAAACAATTTTGAACAGATATTATTATATCATTTTTCGATCAACATCAGATTTTAAGAAGCAAATGTGTTCACACACCAATCATCATATGACACGTGTTAATTTTATTTTTTTTTCATTTTAAGTTCTTTCTTTCTTTGTTTCTCTCTTTCTTATTTTAATTTTGATTTCATTTTCCACCTCCCACTTTCAAGTGATCCATCCCTCCATTTTCTTTCTTTTTCTTCACCTCCCACCCTCACCCCACCCACCACATCAAGTTGAACCACACTCTCATTTTTTTCTTTTCTTTTTCTTCTACTTCTCCGGTCAAATTCTTTATAGAATTCATACTATTTTTTAGACTTATTGAATTATTGATAACAAAATTAATTATTTTTCTAAGAAAATTTAAAATTTTGAAGATATCATCAACTACTCCTTTTCATATAACTTCAAAATTAGAAATAATAATTTTAAAAAAACCAAAGAATTCCTCGAAAATTGAAAGAACTTAATTGAAATCGGATAATAAAAAAACTATATGATACTTCCTAATCATCTTGAAATCTAATGGGTTTATCAAATTGTTCGAAATGTAAGAAAATATTTAGTTAAAGTTTTAAAATTAAAGAGAGTAAAACTAATAGTAATAAAAAACAGGAAGATGAAGTTGTGGTAAAAATAGTGACATTGAAAGTGAGAAGCTTCAATAGAGATGATAATGAATTTTTGAAGAAGAAAGAAGAAAGAAAGAGAAAGAATAAAAAGGAAAAAAAAAGTTGAAATAATAAGAAAAATAAGAAAATATATTTTATAATAAAGTACTTGTAAAAACAAAATTATATTAATTTATTTAGGTTGCTCACTCTCTATGAGAGAGTGCACACCACTCTCTATGTCAGGTGGACGAAAAATGATATAATAATACATGTTCATAATTGTTTAGTGGGGTAATAAGATGATTGTGAAGTTAAAGTGTCTTTTTAAAAATTTGGGACAACTTCAGTAGTGCCTTTACGTCTTTTCTCCTATAAATAAAAGAGTTTTTTGAAAAAATAAAAAGTCTTCTCTTTTTCTTTTCTCTCGAGTCTCGATTATATTCTTTTTGTATTATTATTTTATAATTTAACACATTATCAATACAAATGTCTAACTTTCTATTGAAATTTAATGCACATTACCAGCGTCTTCGAAAATCTGTCACCCGCAACTTACTAGAAATCAAGTGGAAAAGAAAGAATAGAACTTCTTTGAGGAGGAAAATGGTTTAACTGTACGTAATTAAGATATGTTTATAGTTTTTTTTAATGAGGTTTGGTTTAAGTAAATTTTGGTATACGAGCCTTTTTGCTCATTAGCATTGATTTAATATTTTTTTTGCTTTACTTGTTAGGTTATGTGTTGTGTTTATGTAATGTAAATGTATGACATGGTTATTACTTTGGTGCTTATTTTCAGAAAAATTATCATTAGAAGTATCAGTAATACATCATGCCTCAATTTGCTCTTAAGTAACAGTATGTTTAAAACCAATATTTTATATATCATTGAATTTAAATTAAATCTACTTTTATTTTTGAGAAAGGGTTTAAATTCTTACATATATGTTCATATTAACGAATTTATGTAACAAATAAGTGAAAGGAGAGCATAAAAATAGTATTGAACTCTTTCTCTATGCTGAAAGTGCAATAATGTAATTTTGAAAACCAGTAAATGTCGAAGCATCATAAAAAAACAGTGCTACTTCAAGGATTGTTGTTGATTGAAAAACGACATAAAAATTGCATCGCTAAATATTTTTTTGTAGTGGATCGATTGTGAATTTTGACGTCACTAACGACAAGGCAGAGGATATTCTAAAGTTTACAGAAAGATAAGAAATTATGAATGTTTTTCGTCCAAAAAAACATTTGTTGTGAAAACAACAAGTGAAGATTTACGCATGTATTTAGCACATTATTAATGCATTACATATTTTTGAGTTAAAATTAAATGTATCTATTTTTATAAGTATATCTAATTAAGTGTGTATGTATCTAACTAAGTATACGAACGTATATAAGAGTTCATGATGAATATGATAAAGTGTACATGTTTATGAGTTAAAAGACATAAAGTATCTAACTTTTATCAATGTATATGACTAAAGTATCTAACAAAATATATACTTGTATCTAAGTAGAGTTCTTGTATATGACAATACATCCGACACATTATTTAGTTTTTGATGTATCTAATTATGTATACATATATCTGATAAAATATACACATTTATCTGAATAAGATTTCGTGAGTTTGATAAAGTGTACTGACTTAAGAAGCCGAAACATTGCTGAATTGCCCAAAATGAGAGAGAAGAATTATGATTATTTTGATCTTTTAGGAGTTGTGATATGTCATATCTTTTAAAGTTGTTACAAAGCGTGTTTTATCCTCTATTAATGACTTTCACTTAAATCCCTTACACACTCCTTATTAATGACTGTCAGTTACATATCTTAATTAGATACACTAATTTATATGTATTTGCCTTAAGATACATATATATGAAAGAGATAAATACACGTATTCAAAACCCAAAGTATGATAAGGAACATTATATTACAAACTAACATGGTTTTAAGTAATTAACTCTTAAAGTAATAGAATATGTGCAAGTTAACCCTTTTTCTCTAGAACTAAGACTAATACTTTCTTACATACCTATACTCTAAAATTTAATGTGCACAAAACTTAACTTTACTTAGTAGTAAATTACATACACTATAGCATTTTAATATGCACATAACTTGTTTCTACAAGGAAACATTATTCTTTATTTATTGATTAAAAAATGATAAACATCACTTTAAATAAGGGAATAAATTATACAAGTTAAAATTTTAATCGACTTTGAAGTTCTAGATTTAGGGTTTTCTATATAATTCAATTAAACAAAAATTTAATAATAAAAAATTAAATTTGAGGAATTAGTAAAATTATTTTTGTCTATTATAGGATCATTTAATGAAGGCCAAAAAATTTAATCAATATTGATTTGATTCTTAGCTCGATATGATGTGATTTGAAGCTTTAGTAAACAATATTGACTATGTACTATTTGTTTTATAATTTTCTAGTATGTATGTTACATGTTGGATTTTAACCTTGTTTTTGTGTTTTTTTGTTTCATCGTTTTTGGGAAATTGATTTTATGTGTTTTACTATTCATTTTTTGTATTCATGATATGTGTTGAGGCTAATGTTTGGTCTAAAAATATGACGAGGATCAAAAGTATTGGTAAATGTCTGTATTCAGGTCATTAATATTACTTGACCTTTTAACTACTATATATTCTTAGTATTATACTCACATATAGAGATAGACTTGCTATGGTATATACCATATACCAATATATACTGTATCAAAATTTTATAAAATTTATATCATGGTATGAAATATAATGATATTTGACATGTCTTTTGATATTTTTTGGTATTTGATATTTATAAAATAAGTATCAAAATTTCATATACCGTATCAAAATTTTATAGTAGTATATTGTCACGACGAGTCTACACCTTGGACGTGGCCGACACTCGAGAACCATTATTGGTCCCTAAGCGAATCCTCATCCTGACTGACTACAAGCGGAAAACTAACTCAAGCAATAATAGGCTTAAAAACAAAGTTTTTGAACATTTAAACTCAAAGTAAATACCCAACTCAAATTGTCTGTAAAATACTCAATAACTTAAGTATAATAGTTTACAAAAACATCTCAAGGAAAAGTAAATACTGAAAGAATTCTCAACTCTATCTATCTATGAAGCCTCTAATGTTTAAGATAAGTGTCGGGACAAGACCCACGACGCCTCAAAACAACTAGACTAGAAGTAAATGTGAAGTCCTCTGAAACGCAAGGAGGCTCACCAAAACTATCTGGAGTGGAGAGTGATCTCAATGGAGCGCCTGTTAATTATTTAGAACACCTGTATCTGCATTGTACACCTCGGTCTTATAAAGAGATAAATCTAGAAAAAACTAAATTAGAAAGAGCTAAATTGAGATTTTGTTCAAGCTACTCTTAAATTGTGAGTTTTGGGACAACTTTAAATGACCATAACTTTAAGCACATGATGAGTTAGGTGGTCCAGGAGATATCAAATTGAAGGTCGTTGTGTCCTCTTTTCAACGCCACCGAGTTTTCTAAATTTCTAGTTTGGATGAAGGATTTATGACCGTTTGAGTACAACCTATCTAGTTAAGGAAATTCATCTGTTTTAAAGAGGGGTATTTTAGTATTTTACTTACCTCACTAGTCTAAAATGTTTTACCCGCCTAAGTTAAGGGTTCTAATCATATCAAGTCAATTGGGATTCATTCTAAAGCATTCAAGCAACTAGGGCAAAGTTCAAGAGGAGAAAAGAGGAAGTTTTCAAGAAGTTCTTCAAGATTACAAGGAAATCGCTAAGAACTTAGTCCTTTCGAGGTATGTAAGCTTTCATAGTGTTGATTTTGTTCGCCCTCACACCAATCATGTAAGATTTTACCTATGAATTCATTGTTGAGGTGGATTATTGAGCTCTTGAGAAGTTCTTGAGTTAAATTGATAAATTGAGGTCTTTGAGTTCTTGAGGTAAGAGTTTTGCAAACGAGTTGAGTCCCTTGAGAGTATTTAATTTATATGGGTTTCATCAAAATTGTTTTGGATTTGTGAAATTTTGTGAAGTTGGACGATGAAACTGCTTTGGGTTTGAGTTCAGTCAAGTTTGGGAGAGGATGAAAAGATCGGGCTAATAATTGCTCCCAGGTCCGCGTCGCGGAGACGCTTAAGATTTTCAGTCTTCAAATAGTCACCCCTCTCCGCATCACAGAGAGGATACAAAGTCCTCTGCCTCAAAAGTTCATTTCATGACCAAACTTTAATTCACCCTCCGCGTCACGCCAATTTTCTCCAATTTGAGTCCTCGCTTGTTTCTTATTATCAACTATCTAAACCTTCCTAAATCATTGAGAGATCCCACATTCCAAATCATAACTCTTAAATCTTCATATCAAATCAAAGTAAAGATCAAGAGTAAAGTTAGAGAAAGTCTTTTGAGAAGTCTTCTACAATTATTTATAACTTGTTTTAAAATTTGAGTAAATGAGTATGAGGAAAATTGAGGTCATTTTTCAAAATGAGTATGAGGGGACTAAGTATTCCCAAGTATGTAACACTTTTACATCTAAAATGAGAGAAACACTGATTTCTAAATGAGTTTATGAGGAGTTTTGAGCATCATCTCTTTTAAGAGAAATCTTTTGAGTAATTATCTCAAATTGAGGAGGAGTTATGTTTTCTTTAAAAATATATGAGCATGAGTTATATATATTATTGGGAGTATTATTGAGCACCGATATAGGGATGAGTTCAGAAATCTCAAAATCCTCATAAACCATGTATGCCAACATGGGTAAATGATCATACTTTTTAGATGATTCCTTTTTGCTTTTAAGAATTTCTTAGTGAATCCACTTAGTTGAGGATGTCTTATACTCTGGCAAGGTATAGGAGAGTTCTGGCAGCATGAGTGAGACGTTGTATTATCACATAGCTCATAGTGATGGTTGCCAGTTAGAGAATCTCCCAATTAAGAGTAAATAGTTTATTATTGTATTTTTATATACATTGAGTTATTATCTACTGTTTTAAAAGCTTTTTTTTATACTGCATCTTTATTGTTGCTTTTATATTGAATTGAGTTGAGTATCATTGAATTGAGTTGTATCCTTGAGTTGAGTTGAGTATCCTTGAGTTGAGTTTAGTATCCTTGTGTTGAGTTGAGCTTAGATGAGGTGAATATGTTCTTCCTTTTTTTATCAGTTCAAGCTTATATCTATGCTTTAGAGTTCCCCTTGCATGCTCGTACATTCAATGTACTGACTCTATTCGACGCCTGCATCTTTTTTATGATGGAGATACATGTATTCAGGGTCATCAACAAGCGCTTCGTTGATACCACTTGCATTTCCAATTAGCTTTGGTGAGCCTCTTTATTTCCGAAAGATTCCACTTTTATTTTCAGTCTTATTAAGATGTGGTGGGTCTTGTCTTGACGTCTATCATAGTTAGTATATGCTTCATAGATAATAGTGTTTTGAGGAGCCTTTTCCATTTCCATTGTTAATGTTTAAGACATAAGGTTCCTTTTGATGTCTAGTTGAATACTTTAAATATTCTAAGTTATTTATCTTGATACTTTGAGTTAATCTTTGCAAATTGAGGTCATATATTGTTGAGTAAATTTTCCTCTGAGTATTAAGCAAGGCCAATGGTTCGCTTGGGGTGTCACTCCCCGAGGCTACCCCCTTGACGTAACATGGGGCTTAGGATAACGAGTGACCCCAAGCTAACCTTGTGTCTGGCATATATCAAGCATACTGAGAATAACTGAATCAAACAAGTACTATGCGAAAGCTAAAATAATGGATAATTGAAAGTGGGAAAAACCCAACTAGTCTAAATATAAAAAATATAATGAAAGTCTAGTGATGGCTGAAACACCACTTAGCAACTCAAGCTGTAACTATGTCTGAAAAGACTCTAACTGAGTTGAGTTACTGTGACATGCCCCCAGCTAACTCTAAAAAAACTGAAGACTGAATATAAATACTAAAATGAAAAGCATGTCTATTATCCTCAAAGTATGAGTACTCACCAGAGAAGCTGCTGAATGCGGACCGAGAATCGATCTAAGTGTGATCTGGATGCTGAGTACCTGAACCTACATCATGAAAGGATGTAGCACAGAGTATGTGTCAGTACTTGGAATGTACTGAGCATGTAGGATATAAATACTAAGCTGAACAAATATATATAAGTTTAACAAAGCATAACTGAGCAAGATGGTAAATACTGAGACATAACTGAAAAGCTAAACTGAATGCAATGACCAACTACAAATCATGAAAATAACATGCTGAACTGAATGCTGAAGTATATACTGAAAACCTGGTCAAATGCACTAGGAGTCTGACTGTGGGAGCTACTATTAACCGTCATAAATCACGTGATCTAAATGTGGAGTCCGATGTATACGCCCCATCGAGAGGACCCAATATATCTTGCCAGAGAAATAAAGGCCTGACTGGCGTGATCACTAAATCTGGTGCCCAATAGAGGGGACTTAAAATCCTACGGGGGCACGTAGTTAAGGGACTATGAGGGTATACTAAATCCTAATCCAAAACGATGCTAAGTCTACTCCCAACTGAATATGTACATGACATGAATGTAATTGAAACACTAAATAGCTCAAATAATGACATGACATCTGAGAATGCAACATTTATATACTGATAATGTAACATTCGCAACCTGGAGCATGATTGTCTGTTTAACTGACCTAGCAAGTATAATTCATGAAGTAAGAGAATTTATCCAAAATAGGGTTCTGAATTTTATACAAGGAATTAAGCAAACTTTCCAATAAACATGTTATTTCATTTAAGGATACTACAACAGCTAAATCACAACAAATATCCAAGGTTTTAGAAACCGCAGGTCTAAACAAGATATGGAAAATCAAGGAATTGACTAAATTCTAGGGACCTAATGAAAGGAATCCACTAGAGAAATCCCACATACATGGTGCCGAAATCTACAGAGAAATCCTTTAGATTTAGGGGCTGAACTTCGAAGAACGCTTCTGCTTGTTCTTGAAAGAGCTGGTCACCTATTTCTCTTCTTATCACTCTAAGTCGAGTGATTTTTGGAGATTGAGTTTTAGGTAGTTTCTAACTATTTTACTAAGCTTAGACTGAGTAAAACGACGTAAATTAAGCATTAAACAATGTGATTTAAGTGCCCAACACATAGGGGAAAAACTATTGTGACCTTGACTTAAATTCTACCGAGGCTTCAAGACATGCTTCACGGGCCGTCATGATGACCAAGGCCCGTCAAGTAGCTCGTGAAGATGCCCTGCCCAAAAGGGCTTCACTAAAATGGGCATAACATTTTACTCCAAGCTTGGATGATAGCAAACTCGATGCGTTGGAAAGGGGACTCAATTATCTTTAATTTAATAGGTCATGTGCCACTTAATTCATTTTGTGCTGAAATATATGACTGTTTGAAGTTGACTCTAAACTCTAAGTCTGACCAGTCTCCTTCACGGAAGAAATCATGGTCTGTGTGGAGATTCACAAACCATTTAGACGTCCGTGGTGTTTAACTAGTGAATTTGGGGGGTGAAACCTCACTTAAAAGCTGACGAATTAACTTCAAGACAGGCTTCACGGGCCGTCATGAGCACCACGAACCGTCAAGTGGGTCGTGAAGATGCTCTTCGGAGTCTTGTACGCCATGTCACGTCTAGGTTGTAGGCTCGGATCGTGACAAACAAGGTATCAGAGCACAATATGTTGGGATGGTTTTTAGGATTAACGTCTCACAAGCCACGTCTAGTAGAGTCTTGTTCATGACTGTGAAGCGCACCGCATTTATGAATGAGAGGCTATAAGATATTAGGAAAACTTCACTTCTTTCATTACTCTTTGAGTCATGCCATAGAGTTTAAATCTATTAGATCTCTCTCCTATTCCTTATACGATGGTCTTCAAGATGCGACTACTCGAAGGGCTAATGCTACAAGGATTGAGGGAGAAAAGGTTAATAGTGATGCCAATTGTGGCTATGTGACTAGATAGGACTTGATATGATAGATTTAGATGAAATCCTTTAGTATAAATGGGTTGCATTATGGTTATGTGTATTTGTTGGTAGAAAGTCATGATGAGTTTTGAGGTATGTTGAAGGAATTGATGAGTAAAGTATTTTAGAAAAGCCTAGATGTGTTGAGTGAGTAGACTCCTCCTAGAAGAGTAGAAGTGTAATTCACCTTGGTTTAGAAATATCTTGCGTGATGAGTGTGAAGGTTTAGTGATGACTTGATCCGACCTTAGAATTGAAAGAAGTGATTCTTAAAAGAGTTTGTATAGGCTTACTCCCAAGGGGGAGATAATGTGATTAGATAGCAAGGTCGTTGAGTATTCTTGATGTTCATGAGTTAGGTTGACTTTAATTCTCACCTTGAGTGGTGTTGGTAAGATTTTTCTTGAGCTAGAGTTGCTTAATGAGAACCTCTCCAATTTAGAAGTATCGGTTGGGATCTTAGACCGGAAAGTTGAGAAATAAAAGAGTAAAGAAGTTCCTTCCATGAAAATGTTGAGGAGTGGTATTTTAGTAAGGGTTTTAGTAGAGGATGCTACTAGAGTGGACAAAGGAGCTCTTCCGGATGAAGGCACCGGTATGTTGATAATTCCTTATAGTTGTGAATGTTTTATTAAGGTCCCTATGCTATTTTGATGTTAGCCTTAGTATGGGTTTACTCCCAAAGGGGAGATGGTATGTATGGATAATAAGGTTGTTGAGAGTTTTCATGCATAATGAGTTTGTAGATGTAGTTCCTACTTTTTTGTGTTGCATGGAGTATGTTTGAGATGGAGTTGATGCTTCCTCCTTGCTTTGTGCATTTGTTATGATGTTTCATGCATGATGGGCTGCTAGTTTTGAGTCTTTGATTCCGTGAAGTGTTTAAAGTGTCATTCGAGGACGAATGTTCCCAAGGGGGGATAATGTAACACCTCGAAAAACTAGTAGGTGAAACTAGAGATTTACGAGTGTGTTGTTGAGTTTGATGTGGGATTTATGTTGTAAAAGGAGTTCCCGAGTTTAGGTTGAGGGGTTAAATGTCAAGGTACGACTCCCCAAGGACCAACCAAGGGTCCTTGAGGAGGACCTTAAAGCCTAACCCCAAGGCTGCCCCAAGAACCAAAAAGCCAAAAATCTTAGGACCTACGGATGGGACCTACGCCCCGTAGGGATTGGTCGTAGGTCAAGACCTCTAGATGGGGAGTTTCTAAACCAAACCATGGACCTGCAGTACGGGCATCACCCCACTCACGGTCTATGGGTTGGTGGGTGTAGGTCACACTTGGGAATCTTCCTAGGCTCTACCAATTGATGGGCAACTTAGTAAATTCCTAGGGTGGTTAGTTGAGTTAGGGGTCAGTTTATTTTGATTAATTAGAGTTATTTAAGGCTTTTTAAACTATTAACTACCTCTTTACAACTCATAATTCCCAAAACACAAAATAGAAACCACCTCCTCTCCAAATAATTCTCTCTTTAGAAACCTCTATTGGAGAAGAAGAAGTCAAGGTTTGGAGCTCAAGAGTTAATGTTTCTCACTCAATTTCGTGGAGTTTATTCAATCAAGGTATGGGAGATTTCATATTTGGGTAGATTCCACCCAAAGAGCCCCTTCAAAACATGATTTCAAAGCTTCCAAATTCCCCCAAAAGTTAGGGTTTCAATCTAAGTCATGGGTTCAACTTCAAAACGTTTTCAATGATTGTTTTATGATGAATTATGATTGAATTGAGGAATTAATGTTGATTTATGATGAAATTCCCCCATGAACCCATGATTTCCCCCAAAATACTAAATTGTGAATTGTGATTTGGGATTGATTAATTATGGAAGCATGTGAAGATATTAAGTCTATATTTATTTAGTTTATTGAATTATGTAATTATTCATGCCTAAATTGTAGTATTCTAGGCGTGTTGGTGAATTGTGATTCATGTCCTTGAAGGGAAAATTATGAAGGATTGATGTATAATTATGAGACTATGTATACGTTGTGATTTCAATTAAAGTAATGTGATCATGTTTAGAATGCTATTGTGTTATTATTGAAAGGTTATTCTCAATTATACATTTATGAATGATGATGATAAATGTGAAAGGTTCCTTCAATGTAATGTTACATCTTGAATTGGTAGGCTTAGGGCATCCTCTTCTTGTGTAGCTAATGTATCTTGACTTAATGAACATTGAATCGGTAGACCTAATGGTGGTAGCCCTTTCATAAATGATTAATGAAGTATTCCAGGCTTTGTCTTGAATCGGTAGACCTAATGGTGGTAGCCCTTGCATGATGGGTCTATGAACTATTCTAATGATGTGTCTTGGATCGGTAGGCTAATGGGACCCTTCCATGCATGATAATAATAAACCTTGGATCGGTAGGCTAATGACATCCTTCCATAAATGACAATGATGAACCTTGAATCGGTAGGCTTATGGCACCCTTTCATGAGGATTCAATGAGCTATCCTAATGATGTACTTTGAATCGGTAGGCTTATGGCACCCTTTCATGTGTTAAATAATGTACCTTGAATCGGTAGGCTTATGGAATCCTTTCATGTGTAATAATGTTAAAGTAATGAACTATTCTGTGGGAATGTAAGCTTAGCACTGAGTGGATATGGTAAGATGGAAGCTCTCCCCATGTTTAGGCTAGGTGTCAATGAACATCTCTCTTATCACATAACTATGTGCCCACATAGGTTATTAGCTAGTGGATCCACCTAAGCTAAAATGTTACCGATCCTACCTTAGGCAAGTAGACCAACCCTTTACGATGTGGGATAGACATTGGATTCCATGGTTTTCTCACATGGTCTATGTCGGTTAATGCTTATTCCCATCATGTGAGATACGTGCTATGGTTACTCAAGAGGTTCTATGTAGTGTGGGTGGTAGTATGTGATGCCATTCATGCATTGCACGAGTAGGCTTTGAGATGACTATGGTGTGTTTCTCTAATGTCCTAATGTCTAATGAAATAAATGTGCTCTTAATGAAGCTAATGAGAATGTTGACTCAAATGCTTAATGAGTTGAAGAATGCTTTACTTGGAATTGTTATTATAAGTTACTTTCCTTGTCATGATTTATGAAATGTGAATGTTCCTTATGCATGAGTATTGTCTAAGGATGAGAAGGAAGAATGGTAAGTTCATCTATGGTGGCCTCAAAGTGGTACTTAGTATGAATGATATTATGGGATGCCATTCTTACATTGCACAAGTATAGCTTAGGGTTACTTAAGGTGCTGGTTCTAAGGTGTTTTAATGACTTATATGAGGATTATACTTGTATGTTATACCTTTTATACTAAAGTTCATGAGATTTCTCAAAATTGGCATATAGCATGGTTTTCAACAAAAATGTGCTTTTAAGCATGATTTTTGCATGTCTATCATACTTAGTACATTTTTGTGTGCTAACCCATATTCCTTCTATCTTTTTACAATGTGTAGGTTCCAGCATTTGAGGTGATTCCTTCAAAACCTTACGGTATGCCCTCATGGATCCGAGGACAAGTGATTTATTGTTGTTTCATGTCATTCATTATACTAGACTCTTTTTAGACTTTCTATTGTAAGGGCCGTGACCCTAGCTTCGATTCAAAATGTATTAGATGGTCATGTGAGACAAGTAGACTTCCACTATTTAAAATAAAGTTTTTGATTGTATGGATTAAAAGATTTTTAAATTCCGTACCATTTTTCATATGTCTTATGTTATGAATGCTATGAGGCTTGTATGAGGCTCTTCAGAGTCTTGTACGCCGTGTCATGTCTGGGGTGTAGGCTCGGGTCATGACAGTAACAATCAGCTAAATCGAAGAAACTTTTGATATCTGTTGGGGAGGTGGGTCTTGGCCAATGCTACACTGCCTTTATTTCCTGAGAATCCACTCTAATCCCTTCGCTGGATATCACATGACCAAGGAAAGCGGCCGACTGTAACCAGAATTCACATTTACTGAACTTAGCGAATAATTGGTGATCTTTGAGAGTTTACAGAACAACTCTTAGATGACTCGTGTGCTCTTCCTCAATCCGAGAATAAATGAGAATATCATCAATAAAGGCGATGACGAACAAGTCCAAATACTGTTTGAACAACTTTTTCATTAAATCCATGAAAGCTACTAGAGCATTTGTTAGTCCAAAAGATATAACTATAAATTCATAATGACCATATCGAGTTCTGAAAGCTGTCTTTGGAATGTCACTATCTTTAACTCTGAGCTGATGATAGACGGATATGAGGTCTATCCTAAAAAAACAACTAGCACCCTGAATTTGGTCGAACAAGTCATCAATCCTGGGGATGTGATATTTATTCTTGATTGTTACCATGTTCAATTGCCGATAATCAATGCACATTATGAGAGAACCACATTTATTTTTCACAAACAATACTGGAGCACCCCATGGAGAGATACTGGGTCTAATGTAGCCTTTATCTAGAAGGTCTTTCAACTGCTCTTTCAATTCCTTAGGCTCGGCTGGAGCCATTCTGTAAGGAGGAATCGAAATAGGCTGGGTATCTGGATAGAGATCTATTCGAAGTCAATTTCCCTTTCGAGGGGAACTCCGGGAAGATCTTATGGGAACACTTCTAGAAACTTATTTACTACAGGGACTGACTCAAGAGTTGGGGTTTCAGAATTCGAATGCTTAACCCGAACAAGATGATAGATATACCCTTTGGAAATCATATTTTTGGCCTTAAAATAAGAGACGAATCAACCCATAGGAACTGAGGTACTACCCTTCCATTCTAAGACTGACTCGTTTGGAAACTGAAATCAAACGATTCCAATTCTACAATCGACTGAGGCATAACATGAATGTAACCAATCTATGCCTAGAATGATATCGAAATCTACCATTTATAACTCTACAATGTCTGCTGAGGTGAATGTTTGAGAAACTGTGACAGGGCAATTTTTGTATACCTGTCTAGCAATAAATGGGTCACTAATTGGAGTAGAAACTGAGAAGGGTTCTGCGAGAGTTTCTGGACTGACATTGAAGTTTAATGCTATATAGGGAGTTAGAAAAGACAATGTAGCCCCTGAATTTAACAATGCATAAAATTTTAAATGAAAGACTTGTAACGTACCAGTGACCAGATCAGGAGAATCTTCCTTGTCATGGCGAGCCTGGAGAGCATACAACCTATTCTGGCGCTGACCTCCACCTATACCAGACGAAGCACCCTACTGAGTTGGGCGACCTACTGGTGCTGCTGTCACTGTAGATTGAGCCCGATTGTTTTTACCTCCTTGCCCCTGCCTGGCAGAAGGGCAATACTTTAACCTATGGCCAAAATGACCACACACAAAGCACCCCTCTTTACCTGCAAGACACTCGCCCGGATGGTTCTTACCATACTCTTGACAAGTTAGGAAAGTTCTGTTACCTGAAGTACTCCCATGAGACTCAAAGCCCAATGCTCTATCTTTCTGATCCTTTTGAAACCTGGGGGATGGAACACTAGCTGATGAAGGTGCTGGGGCTGTAGACCTTTGGTGAAAATGTGAATGACTCCCACCGCCCGACTTTTGCTGTGAGTATTCATAATTTCCTGTTCTGACCTTTTTGTTATCCTTAGCCATTTCCCTAAGCTTATCTCCCTCAACCTGCTGCACATGAGTCATTAGTCTGGAGATTTCCATATTCCCTAACAACATAGCATTCCTGCACTCGGTCTTCACCAGATTTGATACCCCAAACAAGAACTTACTCATTTGTCCCCTTGGATCGGCAACCATGGGTGGAGCATACCTGGAGAGCTGGGTGAACTTCAGCCCGCACTCTTGGACTGACATTGAACCTTGCTTCAAGTTCATAAACTCTTGGGCCTTAGCTTGTCTCAACTCCCTCGGGAAGAACCTGTCCAAAAAAACTCTAATAAAATAATCCCAAGTCACAAGAGCTGTATCCGCACCCTTGTTGTCTTTCCACTGAGTGAACCATATATGAACCACATATTTAAGTTGATAGGATGCTAGCTCAACACTCTCAGTTCCAGTCACTTGCATTACTCCAAGAATTTTCTTAACCTCATCAATGAAGTTCGGTGGGTCATCACCAACCTTTGACCCTAGAAACTCAGACAGATTCATTCGAATAAACTCTCAAACCCTAGCTGCAGCTGATCCATTATTAGTGTTTGCAGGAACTGGGACCTGTCGATTGTTCTGATTGGCCACACTCTGAGCCAAGAGCTGGATCACATTTTGAAATTCTACGTTTGTAACCTCATGGTTTGGGACTGGAGGAACTGTATTAGCATTCCGTTCGTTAGTTCTACGAGAAGGCTTAATCTGAAATGCATAAATATAGATTAGAAAGGAGAAGTTGGATAATACCCAAGCATGAGAAGAATAGCAAGGAAAGTGAAGTTTTTCTTAAAACACTTCGTCGCCTCCCCCTCATAGATGTGGTGCGCTTCACACCATGAAAGAGACTCTACTTAGTGCAGCTTTTAGACATCCTATGACTCTTGAACTTAAGGCTCTGATACCAAGTTTGTCACTCCCCGAGGCTACCCCCATGACGTAACACGGGGCCTAGGACAACGAGTGACCCAAGCTAACCCTGTGTCTAACATATATCAAACATACTGAGAATAACTGAATCAGACAAGTAATATGCGGAAGCTAAAATAATGGATAACTGAAAGTGGGAAAAACTCAACTAATCTGAATATATAAAATATAATGAAAGTCTAGTGATGACTGAAATACCACTTAACAACTCAAGCGACAACTACTACTATATCTGAAAAGCCTCTAACTGAGTTGAGTTACTGGGACATGCCCTCAGCTAATTCTAACAAAACTGAAAATTGAATATAAAGACTAAAATGAAAAGCATGTTTATTGTCCTCGAAGTATGAGGACTCACAAATGAAGTTGCTAAATTCGGATCGAGAATCAATCTAAGCATGATCTGGATGCTGATTACCTAAACCTACGTTATGAAAGGATGAAGCGCAGAGTATGCGTCAGTACTTGGAAAATACTGAGCATGCAAGATATAGATACTAT
Organism: Solanum chiquidenum; assembly: GCA_029582725.1. Classification (NCBI taxonomy): domain Eukaryota; kingdom Viridiplantae; phylum Streptophyta; class Magnoliopsida; order Solanales; family Solanaceae; genus Solanum; species Solanum chiquidenum. The sequence goes on from JAJOOS010001995.1 coordinate 17,503, forward strand.
GCTGAACAAGTATATATAAGCTGAACAAACCATAACTGAGCAAGATGGTAAATACTGAGACATAACCTAAAAGCTAAATTGAATGCAATGACCAAGTACAAATGATGAAATAACATGCTGAACTGAATGCTGAAGTATATACTAAAAGCTGGTCAAATGCACTAAGATTCTGATTGTGGAAGCTACTATTAACCGACAAAAACCATGTGAGCTAAACGTGGAGTCCAATGTATACGCCTCATCGAGAGGACCTAATATACCTTGCCGGGGTATAAAGGCATGACTAGCGTGATCACTAAATCTGATGCCTAACAGAGGGGACTTAAAATTCTACAGGGGCACGTAGCTCCGAGACTATGAGGGTATGCTGAGCCCTAGTCCAACTTGGTTCTAAGTCTACTCCCAACTGAATATTTACATGACACAAATGTAATTGGAACACTAAATAGCTTGAATACTGACATGAAATCTGAGAATGCAACATTTATATACTAATAATGTAACATTCGAAATCTGGAACATGATTGTCTGTTTAACTGACCTAGCAAGTATAATTAATGATTTTTTTTTATACAAACTAGGGTTCTCAATTTTATACAAGGAATTAAGCAAACTTTCCAATAAACATGTTATTTCGATTATGGATACTACAACAACTAAATCATAGCAAATATCCAAGGTTTTAGAAACCTTAGGTCTAAACAAGATATGGAGAATCAAGGAACTGACTAAATTCTAGGGACATAGTGTATGGAAGGAATCCGCTAGTGAAATACCACATACCTAGTGACAAAATCTACGGAGAAATCCTTTGAATTTTGGGGCTGAACTTCGAAGAATGCTTCTGCTTGTTCTTGGAAGAGCTGGTCGCCTCTTTCTCTTCTCTTCTCTTCACTCTAAGTCAGGTGATTTTAGGAGAATGAGGGCTTTAGGTAGTTTCTGACTAGTTTACTAAGCTTAGACTGAGTAAAATGACATAGTTTAAGCATTTAACGATGTGGTTTAAGTGTCCAACGCATAGGGGAAAAGACTAATGTGACCTGCCATAAATTCTGCCGAAGTGGCTTCAAGACAGGCTTCACGAGCCATCATGATGACCAAGGCCCGTCAAGCAGCTCGTGAAGATGCTCTGCCCGATAGGGCTTCACTAAAATGAGCACAACTTTATACTCCGAGTTTAGATGATAGTAAACTCAGTGGCGTTGGAAACTGGACTCAATTATCTTTAATTCGATAGGTCATGGGCCACCTTATTCATTTTGTGCTGAAAGATATGGATGTTTGAAGTTGAACCTAAACTCTAAGTCTGACAAGTCTCCTTCACAGACGACATCACGGTTCGTGTGGACCTCCACAGACCGTTTAGACGTCCGTGGTTCTTAACCAATGACTTTGGCGGTGAAACCTCACTTAAAAGCTGACGAATTGACTTCAAGACATGTTTCACGGGCCGTCATGAGAACCATAACCCATCAAGTGGGTCGTGAAGATGCTCTGCCAGCAGGGCTTCACTAAAATAGGCAATAACTTTTTACTCCGGGCTGGAAATTAGGCAAACTTAGTGGCTTTGGAAAGAGACTAAAAGACCTTTAATTTGATAGGTTGTGGGTACCTAATTCATTTTGTACTGAAAGATATGATCGTCTGAAGTTGACCTAAACCTCAAAGTTTATAAAGCCTCTTTTATGAGCCAATTCAAGGCTCGTGTGAAGCTCCACGGACCATCTAGTGGTCCGTGGTATATCGCAGTAGCCATGTTGGTTTTGTGTCCTCTTCACATGCTACTTCACGACTCTCTTGGAGCTCCACAGACCATTTAGTGGTCTGTGGTCTTTCACTTTTTTCTGGGTGCATGACCACGAGTAGGGTGACGGATGTGGTTCTTTTAATGGGACGTGGACCCCCTCCATGGTTTGCCATCTCTTTTGTTCAATCTTAGTTCTGATTTTTGAGGTGTTACATGGGGACTAGGAATGGTTCTCGAGTGCCGACCATGTCCAGGGTGTAGGTTCGGGGTGTGACAAACTTTGTATCAGAGCACAAAGTTCAAGAGTCCTAGGGTGTCTATGAAGCCTTGTCTGTAGAGTCCTAGTTATCGATGTGAAGTGCGCCACATCTACAAATAGGAGGTTACAACATTTAGGAAATATCTCACTTCTTTCATACGCTTTTCGTGCGATAGAGTTCAACTCTATAAAAGTTTCCTTCTAATTTGTGCTTGCATGTATCTTTCAGATCATGCCTCCACAAAGAGCTGTTCGAGGTCGTTCTTTTAGGAGAATGTTGACCCCCAAGATCAAGGGGTCACCAATGCACTAGAAGTGCAACACTAGGGGGAGGTCACTAATACTGAGTTTCTAGATGCTATTCGAATGTTGAGTCAGGTTGTGACCAACTAATCAGAGCAACAAGGAGGTATTCGTTAGGATGTGGCTGATACATCCAGGATCCGTGAGTTCTTGAGGATTAATCCTCCAGACTTCATAGGGTCAAGTGTCACTGAAGATCCAAAAAACTTTATGGAGGAACTACAAAAAGTATTTGAGGTGATGCATGTTGTAGACGCTGAGCGTTTGGAGTTAGCTTCATACCAACTCAAATGAATGTTGCAGGAGCATTAGTCAAACCAAATGACATGACCATAAACTAATATTGACCATATTGGGTCCTGATTGCAGTCTTCAGAATATCACTTTCTCTTACTCTCAACTGATGATAGCCTGATCTGAAGTCTATCTTGGAAAAGCAAGTGGCACCCTGAAGCTGATAAAAAAGATCATCAATCCTTGGAAGTGGATAATTATTCTTGATAGTAACCTTATTCTACTGACGGTAATCTATATATATTTTAAGAGAACCGTCTGTCTTCCTCACAAATAAGACCGGAGCGGCCCAAGGTGAGACACTTTGTCGAATGAAACCGTTCTCAAGATAGTCTTTCAACTGTTCTTTTAACTCTTTTAACTCAGCTGGAGACATTCTATATGGTTGAATAGAGATAGGATGAGTATCATGAAGAATATATATACCAAAGTCTATTTCTCTCTTAGGAAGGACTCCAGGAAGATCATCTGGAAAGACCTCTGGAAACTCACTCACAACTAGAACTGACTGAATAGGTGGTGTCTCAACACTAGAGTCATTAACTCAGACTAAGTGATCGATGCACCCTTTGGAAACTAACTTCCTCGCCTTAAGGTACGAAATAAAACGACCCTTAGGCACTGCTAAACTACTCCTCCACTCAAAAAATGGCTCATTAGGAAATTGGAACTTACTCGAGTCCTACAATCAACTGAGGCATAATAGACATAAAGCCGGTCCATACCTAGAATAACATCAAAATCTATCATGTGTAACTCGATTAAGTCATCCATGCTGTCCTTGTGATTGACAGAGATGACACAATCACGATAAACACTCTCAACTAGAATAGACTCACCAACAAGTCTGGAAACACTGAAGTGCTCAAGAAGTTGTATGGGATATCAAACCTCATAGCTATGTAAGGAGTCACAAAAGATAGACTCACACCTAGATCTAGCAAAGCATATACATCAAAAGTAAATACTTTGATCATAGCAATGACAACATCATGTGAATTCTCTTGCTCTTGGCAACTGGTGATAGCATGTAGACGGTTTGCCCCTCCGCCAGTCCCTAAAGTAGCTCCTCTAGGTGCATCTTTGTCCGGCGGAGCCACTGAAGAAGATTAAGCTTTATTTCCCCATTACCATTTCCCTACATGTTCTTAGGGAACTCTCTCAGGTAAATCATGATTGGAGTGTGGGTGAGCGAACCTAACACTATGAAAATTTACATACCTTACTTTGGAGAAATCCCTCGACAAATCTCCCAAATCTTGTC
>JAJOOS010001996.1:0-27163 GCA_029582725.1 Solanum chiquidenum
TTTTATGTAACAACTGATTTAATATAATTGCATTACTACCTTAGTATTTTCTTCTCATTCCTTACATTTTCATAGTACTCTACCTTATCCTACTTGTAAGTTTATCATTCAAAATATGAACATGACATTATATAGGGACGAAAAATAATACAATCTATCTAAACACCGCATTCATTAGAACAATACAATACATTATGAAACAATACGTAACAACCATCCAAACCGAGCTTATCCTACTTGTACGTTTATCATTCAAAATATGAACATGACATTATATAGGGACGAAAAATAATACAATCTATCTAAACACCGCATTCATTAGAACAATACAATACATTATGAAACAATACGTAACAACCATCCCAACCGAGTGTTAGGGTATTTTGTTAATACGGTGCTTCTCACAATTAATACTATTTTACATCACCTTCATTGGTTTCATCTTTTGTCTGCTCAGTGCTTTTTGGTTCTTCATTTAATCTTTGCCTCTTGATCGAATTTTTTTTGTGCATCCTCAGTCTGTTTTCGAGCTGAATTTGGGGTTCTTTGGAAGAACTTATTTTTTGGGGCCTAAAGCCACTGCTTTAGCGTTGAGCCGCCCCTGCCTGCGAATGATAAAGGGAACCATTGTTGCTTGCCATGATAATGCACTCCGAAAGGAAAACAAGAAACAAGAAAAACGTCTTTTTTACTTCAACGAATAGAGACTTCGAACCTGAATCTGATTTTTAAGACATGTAATGGAGGACTGGAGTTGCCTCAACCTGCAATAAAGTCTCCTCCTTCTGAGAATTGGATATATGACTATGACGTTATATTATGTTCGGCCAAACTTCTAAAATCAACTTATTTTGAAAGTGTTTTTCAAAAAAAGTAGTTTTGGTGAGAAACAGATTGTGTTTGGTCGAACTTTTAGAAAGTGCTTTCAAAAAGGATATAAACACCAATGTGACTCTTTAGGATAAAAAGACATGAAGTCGGGTTCTACTATTATAACAGCTACGGCTCCTTGCGCGACAAAAGCACCCTAGTTTTTTTCTAGTGCCACACCATAGTAAGCCCTAACTCGTTCACTATTATAACAAGGGTGCTTTTATCGTGTAAGGAGTTGTAGCTGTAATAATAGTAGAACCCGACATGGTGTCTTCTGTCCTAAAGAATCGCGTTTATTTCAAAAGATTTTTTTCAAAAGCACTTTTGGAGAGAAGCTACTTTTTTCAGTTTCATCTTCAGCTTCTACTCAAAGTCACCTTTTCTTCTCCTTAAATCTTGGCCAAACACCTCAACTTTGAAAAGAGAAGGAAACTTACTTTTAGCCTTGGAGAAGCTTTGACCAGACAGGCTAGTAATTAGAGAAAGAGTGAAGCTGGCTAGTTATGAAAAAAATGATAAACACCGAATGTAGGTTCTGCCAATTAATTACCTTGCCATGGGGAGAAACTAGCTTTTGCAGGGCTGCGATCTTGTCCGTTAGGCCTCTCCACAACTCCTTTGTTTTTCCTCACTGACACCTGCAACACAAGCATAAACAACATCCTTTATGAAGCTAGACACTTAATCAGCGCTGCTGACCGAGCTAATCTTTACTGGAATACCTCTTATCATCACAAATAAAACAGGAAAGAGCAGAAAAACATGAAGGGGTCGTTTGGTTGTTGGTTAGAATTATGCAGGAACTAGTTATTCCATCTTTTATCCTGCATAAAATTAAGTAGATTCCCTAGTAACTTATACACGTATTAGTTATGTGAGATTTTGTTTTGATAGGCAAGATTCAAAAGAGTACATCATGAAAAATTTGCATGACTGCAAAAGTGGGGATACTTTTCCTCAGTTTGATTGCCCAGTTGTGATACATATACTTTTGTATAAGCTAATTGCGAAAAAAGATCTCTTAGTTTGTCTTTCATTAGCTCTGTACCAGTGAGATGTTCTTTCTCCTTGGGCAAACTTAAATCTCTGTCTCACATACAACGGATGAAAGGGTAAGAAAATGTCCGCAAAAGGGCATATCCAATCATGGATCGAGAAGAGAAGTATCCAAGTATATGTTCAGTAACCAATAATTTAGCTGCACTATCAATCCATTAAAACAATACTCAATGGCAACATATCACCTGTTCCAATGTTCTCTATGATGTAGCTGAATAATTCAAGGTATTACATAAGACTCAAAATGTAAGAAAAAAATGGTACCCTGGAAGAAATACAAATTTGCTGCATCCAGGAGTAGTACCATAGTTAATGATATGTGTTCTCTCGTTTTTCGATACTTTAGCACAACATACAGGTAATTGGTAAAAAAAAAAAATCAAGTGGTAATTGCTGTAAATGACCCCTTATTATTTACCCATAAATGAAGTCGTCGAAAGATATGGCCAAGGTATTTTGTGTCCATCCCACAATGGATGAATTGAAACTAGTTTACTTAAAGAGGAGGTTGCCAACATTAACATAATATTAGCAGAATACAAAAGGTCTTGGAAACAATACATAGTTAATATTATGTCAGATAGTTGGACGAACAACAAACACAAATGTTTCATCAACTTTTGGTTGCAGTCTCTCGCTGCCTTTATTTGGTGGTAGTATAATAATGAGATTTGGATAGCTATTAAAGCAAGATAATGGTACAAAAAGTAGACAAAAAAAATAGGAATAATCACTAGTAATGGTTCTATTTTATTAGTGTTAAAAAAAAAAGGATAATGATTATTGGCAACTCGGCCTCATATTTATTGGACTCCACATTGTATTGGACTCCAGCCAAAGGACACAAGATGAAATTTCATCAATCTATACTTCCAAAAGCATAAGAAGATGCCAAGTTCATTTATGAACACCTTTGTTAGTTTAATGAGATTTTTCACAAATAATCAAGAATTTCTTTGTCCTACTGTCACTCTTTGCCACCTATAAGAGTAACAAAAGATTTGGATTGATTTTTAACCAACTAGACTTCTACTTTGGGGTTTAACCCTATTTCATAAGACCCTATAAATACTAATCGTCGTGTGATTTTTCTAAGTTTGTATGATTGAAGATGGGAAAACCCTTGAAAGGTTGTAGAGAATCTAGTTCTACTTTAAGTCTCTGAGTTCTTCTAATTAAGGTATATTTAGTGGTAATTTTCTTCTTGTTCAGATTTAATGATTTAAGTTGTTTATTGGAATTCAAGACTTTGAAATATTGAAGCTCGAGCTATTGCTACAAATTCACAGGATAAAAGGCCAAATTATATAAAGTGAAAATCAGCTCCAGAAAGGTTCAGATCATGAGATAGTACACTTGCGCAGTTCAAAACCAACTTCTCCGGAATTATAAAGTAAATGAAATCAGCTTTGGTAGTGTCGAGGTACAATGAATTAAGCATGCCTAGATACATTCATAGATTCAGAAACATTGGGATTATGAGAGACCTAAGCATTCATGCATAATCTAAACGATGATATTCCAATATAATTACAGACAGATAATAGGAGCATATAAAGCTGTGTTACTGATGAACCCTAAAAATATAGAGCAGGTGGAGAAGAGATGCGTACCCAGATATTTCCCCAAAGCCTCCTCTCCCTAGGTTAAATTTGGTTAGACCTCTGTTAATGTCCTCTGACAGCTTTCTTTTCCATTCTGCATTTTTCATTTTTCTAAAAAGGAAGTTTCTATACATACAGATAGAAGAGCTGACCCACAAATACACAAGCAAATCCACTTCATTATCCAATAGTTCAGTCATCATCGGACACACAAACAACAGAACTTACATTAGTAGCTGGCTCTGAAGAGATAGGACCTCTCTGTACACTGCCCAGTGAATGAAAATCAGATAGGTCTAATGAATCAAAGTTACAGCCTATATCTGGTAAAGGTGGCATAAAATTAGGCCTGTTTGCACGAGATCGATTCTCCATTTCTTGAAGCAGTTCCCGTGCTGAGAGAGATGGATTTTGTCTAGCAGGCAGTCCTCCAAGTCCATGGTCCAAGGACGTATTCCTAGAATCAGAAAGATTTACAGGTAATTGTTGCACTATGGGTGGCTGTATTGGATTTTGCAGTGTTGATCGAAGAGATGCAGCCACGTAAACGGGTCGTGGATGAACTGGTATGCCATTTGGAAGGGTTGACGGACTGCTAACAGACGTTGATGTTGGTCCCTTGAAACGCTGAAGATGTGGGGCTGGAGCACGAACTTCGCCACCTAATCGATGATTACCCCTGGAAGGAGTGATTGCACTAATGATAGGCGGCGGCCTGCTTATACTTCCTGCAGAAAATGTGGTTGAACGACTAACAGCAGCAGGTTGGCTACATGAACATGAACCAGCAACAGATGAAGATCTTAATGGAGGCAAACAAGCTTCTGCAGAATGTACTGAACCATTAGCAACTGGCGAAGATGAGATAGCAGTCTGCTGGGACTCCACAGGTTGGCGAGCTGAGGATGAACCACTGATTGTGGAAGATCTTAAACTCTGCTGCTGCCGTACCTGATCTGGATGCGGCATATAACCAGGAGGTACAACTGGAAAGAAACGATCAAGTTTTTCATGTTGTGTTAATTGCTGAAAATTATACATGTGATGCACAATCCTTATATAACTACATAAAAATGAGTTTTTTGTGGGACTTTGAACTAGATACAAACCAAGTACACATGTATACTATAAGGAAATTAGCAATCTGAAGCATCATATAACACAACTTCAAGAAATAGCAAAGAATTCTGGGTTGTAGTTTGAGATACATGAGGCCTCAGAAAGATATAGAATTCGGCTAAAGATATTAAGCCTGCGAGGTAGAGATCATGGTTCATTCCAAGAACCAGATTTAATCAACAAGATTTAGCTGTTAGATATGTTGAACAATATGGGTTAGGGGCCACAAAAAAAGTTGAAGTCAACAACACAATTCCCCTACGTCATAATTAATGTCGGTAAACAGCAAATATAGAGCCCTCTCTACCTTTATAAGGTAGGGGTAAGCCTGCGTACACACCACCTTCCCCAAACTCCACGTGTGGGATATCACCGGGTATTTTGTTGTAAACAGGAAATATACAACTAATGTTTAGGAACACATAATACACAATTAAAATACTTTGCTGTATACCTGGAAGATCAGAAATTTTGACATCCATGAATGTAAATCTGAAAGCATCAACTAGAGCTTTATTCATGAGAATTTTGTTCTGATTCATATCAAGCTCCTTCTTCTTCAAAAGATATGCTGCCTCAACCTCCTGAAGCTTTAAATCATATTTCTTACGGATTGGTGCTATAGCCTCCTCTATCTCTTTCTTGCACTCAGATCTCAAATGCAATTTCTGTTCAAAGAGAGGAAAACAGGTTAATAAAACGATGCATGGAGTCCTGAGTTATAATCATGGAGGATATTGGACACAAACCATATCCTCAAGGCCCTTTGTCACTTGTTCTTTTTCTTTATGTATTCTTTCCCATTCTATATGAAGAGGGTCCGCGTGGAAAGGAAGAGCTAAATTACAAGTGGCCATCTGATGGGCAGGACGCACGGATCCCTGAACAAAGGCAACATTAGTGTTAGTCTGAGAGATTACTTGACTAGGAAGTTCAGCAGAACCCTGAACCACTTGAAACACAGTTTCAGTATTCTGAGAACATACACACGGATTCGTAGTTGATTGAGGATGCAATCGACTCACTGCTGGTAAGAAAGATTGATTGTGGGTAACCCCAACGTCTGACTGAACAGATGCACAAGGCTCCAGATTTTCCCCAGCTGGAGAAACAGCTTGATGTGAAGGTCCTGCTGCATGGGGAGAGGATCCAGGGATTGGAATAGAGTTTCTTTCATCGTGGGCTTGAGGTGCAGACTCCCTGTGAGTATGGTGAGCGGCAACGGGAACACCATCATCTACTCTATGATGTTGCTCACAATTGCCAGCTAAAATTGCTTCAGAAATGTTGTTTATATTATGTCCAGAAACAAGTTCAGTTTGCATTTCAATATGGTTTTCACAAGGTGGCATATCGTTATTGTGTGTTCCATCATCTCCCGAAGAACGGGAACATTCATCTAAATTTACCTGATCCAGCATAAGTGAAAAACTATCAATAACAAATCAGTCTGATTATATCCATAACTCATTGAAAGAAAATGCATGTGCTTGCACAACATGTACACAATTTTTGGGAGATATAAGTGGACAGACACCTGAGATAACACCAACTTACTTTACGATACGGAATACACATCCTCTAATTAAAGATATTTTAACTTGCCCAGGGAAACTCCTAAACTACTTGTGTCCAGATTTAGAACCTAAACAGACAACAGGATGATCCAACGCATGCATCATATAAACGTGCAAAACAAAAGCAAACATACTGGATTTTGCGGTAAAGAACTAGCATCATCTGAAGTAGGAACTGCTGCTACACAAGGCATGTCTGCTGGTAATTCATCTGGAGTTATTTGGTTTCCGTCAATGGGGTAAACTCTGTCTCTCTGGTTTCCAACAACATTAGGCAAAAAAGAATTATTTTTTGTAACCAATTCTTGAATAGTGTTATTTACTTCAGATATTTTATCATGTCCAACAGCTTCATTAAGAGCAACTTCAGATACTTCCAAACAAACTATACTTCGCTTGTCCAAAGCAACTTCACCAGTATGTTTTTTGGGAGACAGAGGAACCTTGCAAGCATTTTCCTCTTCACTGTCACCTGAATTACCGGCTTCATTAGACTGCTTAACAGCAGCAACTGATTCACTCCCCATGGATGTGATCTCAGCTAGCTCATCTGAAACTGAAGCTGCTAAAACATTAGTAGATTGAACAGGAAGAACATGGCATGCTGCTGGAGAAGATGCAGGTGCATCAGATGCTGCCATGTCACCCTGCAAGCCAGAGACAGCTGTCTTAGGTATACTGTCAGAGACATTTAAATTTTCCTGAGAGCACTCCATCTCGTCTCCAGAATAATGGCCCCTACCAGAGGAGTTTTCTCTGGTCTGCTGCGATGAAACCTTCTGCATTTCCTCATTCCTCCTAGCAGAGTATTTAGCCTTAAGCTCTTTCAGTTGCTGGTCCTTTAGGCGTGTGTGCACTTCAATTTTCTTTGCAAACTTAGTTTCTAGTGATTTTTGTCCATCCTTTGTTGCTGCAGTCTCACCATGTATAGCGCGAAGAACAGCTATCTCCAGTCTGCACTCCTCCTCTAGCACTTCATTTTTCTTCTCCCAGATTCTATGGAACTCCTCAATTTTCTCGTGTTCCTCTTGTTCCAGCATGGACATTTGTTTGCCATGTCCACACTGAACCTCCTTAATGACCTTTTCCCTTTGACTATCCCTAAGTTTTTCTGTAGGAGTCACAGTGCCTTCTCCACTTAACTCATTATCTTGTAACCTGTCTATGATATCAGTTTCCACATTCAGTGGGGCAGATATTGCAGCCTGTGATATGCTTTCCTTATATGGTTCTTCTCCAACAGATTTCACTGGTGATATAGAATATCTTGAAGAGCTTGAAGCATTACCGCTCGGATCCAATCTCCGCAAAAACATCTTCTTTAAGGAACGCAGCTTCAGATAGACATTGTTTGCCTCTTCTTTAGTGCATCTGAACTTTAACTGTTGTTTTACGAGCAAGAATATATCGTCTTTGTCAATCTTTTCCTTTAAGATTGAAGCTGCAGCCCAAGACTGTAAATTACAGTAAATTAACAGCAATAAGAACACAAAGATAGTAAAATGAACATGTAAATTTAAGGCTACTTTAAAGACATCTCAAGCTGCAAGAAGAGTCATGAACTGAGACAAACCCTTTTCCTCAAGCTTTCATACACACAAACTATAAATAATCTCATCAAGGGTGAAATGAGAAAATTAAAGTTAAATTGTTTCTAAATAAGGAACTATGACCTTCTTTATAGGATAAACTAAAAAGGAAAGTATTGAAACATAAATTGGGCCAAAAGGAGTATTGGGAATAATTTATACCTACAGTGAATGAGAAAATTAAAGTTAAATTGTTTCTAAATAAGGAATTATGACCTTCTTTATAGGACAAACTAAAAAACAAAGTATTGAAACATAAATTGGGACAAAAGGAGTATTGGGAATAATCAATACCTAGAGTTACATGCATATACAACAAAACTAATCCTCAGTCCAAACAAATTGGGTCAGCTATATTCCTCACCTCCAAACAAACACTATACCTCAATCCAAACAAGTTCAGGTCGGTTATATGAATCCTCACTAGTCATGTTTCTCTAATTAAACTCATTGCATGCCATAATCATAACAAAGGAATCACAAAATGTTTTTTCCTTAACAATGTTTATATCTTCATCTATTAAAAGACCAAGCAAATTTTGATTTATGATTTGTTTTATTTACCAAGTACACACCCAAATCCAAGTTAAGTGGTGTATATCACGCGCTGCCACATATATATTTTAATAAAATATAATTAAAATATATAGTTTTTCTTATTATTTTCCTGTTTTTTAAAATTTGTTTCCTGATTTTCTTTCTTTTTCTTTTTCCCTTATCGACATTTCACCCTTCGGACAGTACTACAAAGATCAAGCACTCCATCCATTGCACCACCAGAAGACCCAAAAGAGCGACCATGAACCACCCACCATCAACGACATATCCACCTTCTTTGAGATAACAAAAGGCAACTGCAACTGCTCCATTTTTTTGCGTTGTCGGTAATAAAATACAAATTTTAATCGGCATACACAGTCATTCCACCATTTTTGCAGAACTATAACAGAGGGAAAAAAAGGTTAATAGGAAAATTAGTCCCTTGTGTAAATATTCCGGTCTTTTTTCCGTTAAATCGACATCCTCAATGGGTTTTGTTCCTTATCGGGAAGTCTTCTTTGTTTAAGTTTTCTTGGGTTGAAATTGAACTCACGGTACAAATCTAATTGGGTTTAAGTTTGGAAAATATCAAAGGAGTTAATTATCTTAATCAGTCATTTACATATATGGAGGTTGACTTCTTTTTTTAAGTAACTAACTTTTTATCAATAATCACCCGAATCTGAATTACAAATCAAGCTCAGCCAGCTTAGTTTCATTTATAACACCATCCCATCCAACTGCTATCTACCAGACTCCTCATCAGAACTCAACAGGAACTATGACTTTACAAGCCATGATTGTAGTACATCCAACGGTGCTCTAATATTACAAGCATAAGCAATATTTCTAGTCAATCTAATCTCATCCACAACCTGTTGTTCATATATCCTGACATTCCTTTCTATCCAGATGGCATATGCAGTTTCAGTAAATACCAATTTAAAATCTGGGCTTTTTGGAGGTTGACTTTTTATTGTTAGGGTTTCACAATATTAATCAATCTGTTTTGTCAATTCCTCAGTTCCATAATTAGGAATATTTAATTAGGGAAATGTAGAAATATGCTTCTATAACTGTGACTATGGAGCATTTTAACCCAATCTTCATTTCAATCTATGAAAACGAAAATGAGAAGTTTAAGAAAAGAGAAAGAACGGAAAAGAGAAGGAAAATTAAATGCAAATATAATTGTTTTTTATATTTGTGTTTCTCGCTCTCTTGACAACTCAGCAAATAGTCTAGGGGGGTCATAGGAACCTCGCAAAGTATAAGTGTGTAACTGGTAACTCAAAACAAGTCTAAGGGTGTTCTTAGCCTTTTCCCTTTTTTTCGTTCACTGACAAGATTATGTATTTATAGAGAGAGATTGAGAAAATTCACCTTTTCTTGTACAGTTTCACAGTTGTATTCGGGATTCTTAACTTCATCCCTATTTTAGTTCCTATTATATGCTGTAAATCTAAAACAATGAATAACTTACAGTCAGAAGTATCTCATATAAGCTTGGGATGGAACTAGGATTAGTTTTTGGGCACATAAGTGGTGCAGGGAGATTGAGTTGAAGGAAGCATTTCTTAATTTCTATCGCATTTCTTGCCAGAGAGATGACAGTCCAACAAATTTTGTAGGTCTCACGAGGGTGTTCAAAAGGAACCTTCATGATTGGTAGGTGGAAGAATTTCACAATTTGATACAGCTTTTGTATGGCCTGGAACAACTTATTGGATTTCCTGAAGTGGCTGGAGAGTGATGACAGCTTATTCATTGTTAGCTCCTTTTATAAGAGGATGCTAGTGAGAGATGAAAGTACCTTCCCCCGCGACTCCATTTGGATCTTAGAGCACCAAGGAAGGTTTTTTTCTTTGTATGTTGGCGGCAAGGGTGTGTTATGAACAACAGAGAAGCTGAGAAAGAGGAGAATCACCTATGCCAGTTGGTGTTTCATGTGTAAAAGTGTTGGTGGAAGTGTAGATCATCTTCTTTTGCATTGTAACGTGACTAGTTAGTTCTGGAGGGTAGCCCTTGTTCCCTAAATTTGTTTAGGATGCAATGGGTCATGTCAGGTATAGTGAAGGAGGTCTTGCAAATTTGGACTCACAGAAGGGTAAAGGAAAGACAGAGGGCGTGGTGCATTGCCCCCTTAGCAATCATGTGGGTCATTTAGAAAGAGAGGAATAGGAGGGCGAAGGGATGAAACTAGTTTGTTTGTTTTTAAATGCAGAGTAGTGTTTTGTCCATAGTTTCTTTTTGATGTACTTGTGAGGTCCCAATTGGTGTAGGTTCTTTTCTTTTGGTATATGGCTTGTATACAAGGTTCCCCCCCCCCAAATGTTAATAAAATTATTTATCTTATCAAAAAGAAAATTGGGGTGTTTGGCCATGAAAATTGTTCACTTTCATGTTTGGCCGTATAATTCTGAAGAAGTTTGTTTTCACTTTTTCAAGAATTTTCAGAAATTCTAAAAACAACAAAAAGTTGTTTTCACTTCAAATTACTCACAAAAATTCAAAAACAACACTAATTTATTTCATGGTCAAACACAACTCCAATTTTCAATTATTACTTTTCACTTTGAAAACAAAAACTATTTTTTTCTATTTTCACAATGAAACATGACCAGAGGCCTACTTACAATCAGACTTACAGGAAAGCAAGACTAACAATTGAGGAACATCAAGCTAATGTGAATGGATTTTGAAAGAAAGAAAAGAAGGGGATGTTCCACATGAATCTTTAAAGCAAGCTGTGATATTGTTTCACACTTCAGACAATGCTCTGGGACGAATTTGGAAGCAGACAAGATTTATGCAGCGCCAATGGCACTACAGTAGATGTGTGATCAAATCTTGTAGATAGAGTTGGGAGAAAACGAATTCAAATCGATATTAATCTGGTAAAGATAACTCCTCTTCATCGTCGAACGGATGTTTGATCTTTAGCTTGTGCCATCGACATGTTAACAGTGACACTTTTTCAACATATCCAAGGAAGGTGCTAATAGGGCACATACGAATGCAATAAAGCCTCATATGATAGAGGAAATGAAAAGGTAAAGGTCCAATTTGGTCTATCATTGACCCTTCGGGCTGGCCAGTGGTTTGGACTTGGGACTTCCATGTTGGAGGTCTCAAGTTCGAAATCCCTTGCTAGCGAAAGCAAGGGGTTTGCCTTATGGGCCAAGCTCATCGCACCGAACTTGCCTAATGCAGGTTACCTCTTCGGTGTGGTTTGCGAGTTATTGCATAGGAGCGGGGGTTTTACCCGGTGCGCATCCGAAGGGTAGCGACTTAGGGTTTCCCTTGTCATCAACAAAAAATTGGCCTATCAATGATTGATCCAGATACGCTCTATTCAAATTCAATGTTTTTAGATATGTTTAATGTATTTAACATTAATGAAAATGATTTTTCCTATCAAAGAACTATGAAAAGTACTACCTTCTCCCTGAACGAGAAGAGTCCAACCCATATACATATCATGCAAAAGTAAGAACTTCATTACAAAAGTTGTGTTTATGGCTGATGTTGAACGTCCTAGATTTGATTAGAATGGAATCAAGTGGTTTTCAGGAAAAACATGGATCTTTTCTTTTGTGGTCAAGGAGGCAGCTAAACGGAATAGCAAAAATCGAACAGCAGGAACTTAGAAAATGAAACCTATTTTATCTATGACTAAAGATATCACTAGGCTTGCTTAATCAAAAAAGTTCTTCTAGAGTCAAATGCTCATATTTTTATTCAAAAAGAAAATGCAAGACCTGACATTAACGTCAACAAAATAGAATTTAATGAAGCTGTTCACAAAGGTGGAATTGATATTCAGCTATGCTTTTTTAATCTCCCAATAATCTAGTTTTGTATAATTTAAACCTCGAATTCTTTGAACCTATTAGATCCCTTCAAGTTTCAATAGCAAAAGACACCTTTAGACTTAACTATTGATGAGTGGATAAATGCAGTTAAAACATCTTTTAATGAGATGAAAGGAACGACTCAATCACATGTTTTTAACTTTGCAACCTTGCATGGTTGAGGTGACGAAAGCTAAAGGTGGGAACCACTACAAACTGTGACACATGAGGAAGGAACGAGAAGGAAGAAGTCTTCTGATTCAACTTTGTTATGATATTGATGTAGTTAATGAAGCTAACACTCTACTTCAAAGGTGGTATGGGATATAAGCAATTCAATGTTACTAGGAAAGCATCTTTTTTGTAAAGTTTGTTGTTCCTATTTTGTAGCCTTGGTATCTTTTGTATAACCCCTTTTTTATTAGACTCATACATTTAGAGACACAACAGTTATTTAGTATAAGTAGTTTTATCCTATTTGTAGAGACTCATGCACATTAAAAGGTGTGAATACTAAGTCTATGTTTATCTTATGACTTAACATTTATTAATCTTTCGGCGTGTTATGGACTTGCACTCAAATATGTTGATGCTAAAAGGGAAAATTCTTTGTTGAAATTATCCACCGATACCTTTCATGGGCTAGCAATTATTGTAATATGGGGGGGAGGAGTACAACAAAATGGAAAAGAAGTTAAAAGTGACAAACGTTGAAAAAATTTGACAAGTTGTAATCTTTACTTATAAACATTCATCGACTTCTCCACCCGATAGAAGAATCACAACTAACTCTTTATAAATCCAATGGGTCCATGTTCAGTGCATTAGCTAATTGATGGTAATGGTGTTTTTTTTTTTTTAAGAAAGGTAACAATAATGATGGCAAGGGTGTTACTGGAATTTTAAAAGTAGAGTTACCAAATTAGGAAAGAGACATTCTTTTCTTTATTTGATAACCATGGTGGCGCCACCAGCTTGCACAGAGGGTACCTCCCACTAACAACAGGTACTAGGCAATTCTATCCACCAAGGCTAGAACAGATGTCTCTGCTGGGATGTGAACCTGAGACCTCATGGGGCTCAACCCACTTCATTGACCACTAGGCGGCCACACCCTTGGGTGCAAGACACATTCTTTTTAAAAGAGACTAAAAAAGAAAAGTAAGACATAATTGAAACAGAGGGAGTAGCACTTATGAAGTGAAGCATCCAATCTATGCATTCCAAAAGTCCCACGCCCAACTCTTTTCTTTTTTAGAAAGGTTAAAGAAATTGAAGTACTTTTTTTCTAACTACTAGATCTCAATAAAGCTTGGGCTCAACCTACATTCTGAAATCCAATACCCTATATATTTTATATACAATGTCTTCTCCAAAGGTCGATAAGTTCCAAAAGCTAAATGAATATGGATCTCATCAAATATAACTAAATTCAGATTTGTCAAGTCTCGGGCAGTTTCTAAGAGACAGCCTCCACTGCATAGAAAATAAGGAAAGATAACGAAATCATCTGTGCTTAAAATACAAAATATGTCAGAAGTACTTTATTGAAACATAAAAAAACAGGCAAAGAGATATTGGAAGTGGATGAGAAAAAAATGCTAACCAGAGATATCTGGAAAGCCTGTAAAATTGTTTCCGGCTCCCTACTAACACGATGATTCTCCATAATATATTCCAGAAATTTTTCCGCAGTATGTTTGATGACTTCCTGCATTTAGATTTTAGAGCCATATCAACACAAAGCAAATGACTGGGAGCAGTGGCGGAGCTAGAAATTTCATCAAGGGTGTTCAAGAGTTTTTTTTTTAATAAGTGAGTTGAATGCTATTTGTTTAACCTAGAGATTCTACCATGAACGATCTCAACATTTGTCAATATCAAATATAAACAATCGAGTTTTTTTTTCTCTTTTTGATGCATTGATTTTATATGATAATATATGATTATTATTTTTAAAGTGAAATATGGATAGAACAAATGCGTCTAGCTTTACGGAACATAAATCACACTAGTAGAATTTTTTTTCCTTAAAAAAAGAAGAAGATAAACGCATGTATTGATTTTAGCTTTGGGCTTAAAGTTGTTAAAGTTAAATATTTGCTTTTTTGTTTTCACCATTCGAAAGTGCATTATATCCTAGATAAAAATTAGAAATACATGATATTTAAATATTCAAAATTAAAATAATGTATTCATATATGTTACTCTATATTATTAAAATTGTAATATTAATAATTAAGAAATAATGGTGTGTGAGTTTGTGTTTTGCTCTCAAAATAAAAACAAAAATGTTGTGCGCTCTGTGGGACTCGAACCCATGCACCTGGGAAGGAAATGAACTCGCTTAACCACTGCACCACAGAAGAGTTTATGTCAAGGTTGTTCAACATTAATTATTTATCCCTTAAATCCAGAATTTGACCTCTCTATATGATGTAATTTTCCGGCGAAGGGTGTTCAACTGACTACCCTTGGATGGCTGTAGCTCCGCACCTGACTGGGAGGTCATGACTAGGGTGCCAATCCTTAGTTTATTTAAAAGGAGTACTTACAAGTTCAATGTTGAGTATGGCAATCTTGCCAAAGTACCTTTTTTCTTTTTCCTTTATAATCATCACAAACATAACTTCAGTTTTTCTTATGAGATTTCATACCAGCCCCCCACCACCACCCAAAATCCCACCCATTTTATAAAATAAAAAGAACAAAGAATGGGAAAGAGAAACGGAACAAACTATAGATGGCATGAGGTTCCTCATGGCAGATTAGCAAGGGCAAGATGAACTTCTTAAGAATGAGTTGTAAGCCAACACAAAATGCTTTTCAAAAGCATCTTTGAGGAACCTAAAGATCATAAGAGGGGTAAGGGAACGAAATGCAGCAGGAAAGGATCAACAAACTGTTGTATAAGATTCATTTTCAGGTTAGGAAATGGTGCTGGCGCATTTTAGGGAAGTTTGGAAAACCAAACATGTTCTAAGTTAGGAAGACAGAACTGCCAAATGGAAATAGCTTTAATAAAATAATAGAAGAATATTTGAGCTAATGGCAAACTAAAGAATAATGAGAAAACAATAAAATCTAAGATCACTCAATTGAACACCTTCATTCATGAAAAATATAGCACTGATTTAGGTAAGATCAAATCAATTGTAGAACACAAGGCAACTTCATTGACAGCTATTGAAGGAAATTCGTTCTCAGACTGCAGCGCACTCAATCTTTTGGTCAATGCATTTTGACTCCCTTAACCGGAAGCTGAAATAATTTAGTCTTTTTAAGTGAAAAAAATTCAAGAAGTGAATGATACGGAAGCTTTAAGGAAAGAGTTACAACAGCAAACACGAGCATTCCAGTACGTTTCTCCTAAATGTTCTACTACTCAGATAATTTGGTTTAAACCACTAATAAAGCTCTAGTTAACACCCGAGGTAACTTAACCAGGACGTACTCCTCTCACCTGAACAGATAACTGACCCATGCGACATTTCCCAGAGTAAACACATTTTACACCATTTTGTAGATATGATATTAGCATTCCCTTCTATGAGAAACTGATAAAAATAAAATAAAAATATAAGACATGTAATGTATAAGTCAATACCGAAACTTTTATCACTCCAAAAAGTTTTGCCATCTCAGCTTTCAGATGGATATGGAGGCTTTTCTGCTCATTGTATAGCATTCTTCTTTCTTCGGGCTCAACCAGGTCTGCCTCATGCAACAGACTCGATTGAGATTTAGTACCATGCTCCCCATCAGTACCATCATCTTCACAAGCATCTGAACCCAATAAAAACATATAAATTAGGTGCCACATGTAATCTATCAGCAAGACTATGTTCATCTTAAAACAGCTAAATATATGGTGCTACAAGCATACACTAATAGGAGGATAATCTATTGAATATGGTTGACTCAAGAACTATGTCCTTTCAACAATAAAAAAGGAGAAGAATAACAGTAATAAGAAAATGAGAATTTCAAGAGAATGATTGGCCTACCTGATGCAGTATCTTCTTTCTTTTGTTTTTTGAATAATAACTTGTAAGTTCTGCCATCCGTTTTTTTCCTTTTTAAATCAATAGGTGTTGTAGCATTCTTCTTGGTAGTGCTTACACTTTCAGATTCCATTGTCAGCTTCACAATCTTCTCTTGTTTCTCCTCCTTTATACTAGACGAATTGGATTCTGTGCCTAAGTACTTTGATCTTGACGAAGTAGAGCACCTTTCAGACCTTCTTAAAGGGCTTGGAGTGTTCTGTTGTTCAAGTCCCGCAGATTTCTTCTTAACAGGAGGCATGGATGGGGCCCGCTTCTCAAGGCGCTCAGACTTCCGTTTACTTGCAGGGGTTAAATCCATTTGTTTAGATGAGGCTTCCTTGACCGAGGATCTTGTGGATCTATCTGTCTTTCCCGAGTCAAAACTTGATGATCCTTTACTAACCAGTTTGTTTTTTGAGTTATTACTATCATTATCCCTACTTTTGCTCCCGGATCCAGCATCAATAGCCATCTTAAGCTGTGATAAATAAACCTCGAATTACGTCAGACGATTCTTACTATTCCAAGTACTAAAAGATGTAGTAATCTGATGCAGAAAAAATAATGCGCCCGACAACAATTGATGCTGAAAAATAAAAGGGTGCGAGATTAAAAGCCATCCTGCAACAAGGCTCTATCCAAATTTGCTCAAGCCCATTTACTGGAAAATCCAGTAAATGACAAATTGACAATTATCCTGGAAGCCATTTCATTGACTTGGAAGCAGTTTACCCGACCCAAAATTTAGCTACATGCCCCATCTCTCAGAAAAATTACAAATAGTTATTTCCTACATGCAAATTATTGCTCCAACAAATTTTTATTTTTTTGAGAAAGTTAACTGATCACAAAACAAATTATCTTGACCTATATTTCAAAAGGATCTAGTTCAATCACTTATACCAAAGCAATCCCCTGTGTGCTATCAGGGTATCACTATTCAACAGCAAGATTAACTTATCCCTAAAGCCTAACTGCCAGCATGTAAGCTCTGAAAGGATTTAGGGTGTGTTTGGTTTGGTTAGTCAAAAGACTTTGAAAAACATTTCTCTACGAAAACAAGTTCCTTAAATGAGGAAAATGATTTCCCTAATGAAAGGAAGGAAAACAAGTTCCATAGTGACCCTCCAAGTTCATTGTCTCCTCCCCACCCACACAACATCCCCAACCCCCACCTATTGACCATCCCACCCCCGCCACCCCCACCCCATGATATTTTGATAGATTTTACTATATAAATGCTCTTGGGATAATATTTTTTTGCTTACTTACAAACAAAATAAAATAAGTAATACCCCATCATTTTCCATAAAAACATTTTCCTTCGTACTAGACACGTCCTTAGTCAAAAATAAAAATAAGGCATATAATAAGTTTTAAGCAGCAGATATGGGGTAAAGCATCTCTTATTTCGTTTTTTTGAAGAATGGTAACATTTCAGATATGAGGGTACAACGTAGCTCTGTTGAAAAATGTTAAAGAAAATCTCTACATTTGAACTATTCACTTGGTAGCAAAACTCAATATTGTATATCTGTTCTGAAAAGAACTGAAATAACCAAAAAAGGGGAATTTAAGAGTGCATAATTTTATCTCAACTTCAAGAATCCAATTCCACTCAAACAAAACAAAAATATACAGTTTGTGCAAACCCCAACTCAAGAACATGACAAATACATATAAAATCAACTAAAAATAGTGCAAAAATATGGCACAGTCCGATCCAGCTTCTCTAACTGCTCTTCATACAAGTAACAACCTTGAATATTGTGAAAAGAAAACATTTTTACACCATGCATGCGGTCAGTAAAACCGGCATTGTTGTTACCCTTGAGGAAAAAAAAACCACCATGAACACCAAGAAATTGTCCGACCACCTAGAATTTACAGTGGTAACAAACAAGAAACATACTTTAAAACACCTCCAAATAACTGTAATGTGCTAGAACTTGTTCACTGCTATGAAACAGCAGAAATTTCCTCCCAAATCATTCTGATGGAAACAATACTTGTATATCACTTTTGAATAGAGATGGAATAAACCCAAAAAAACTAACTTTAAGCTAGCTTTTGGCAATATATTTTGAAAATTTATCATCAAATATTTGTTTGGCCATACATTTTGGATCAGGTCTTCAAAAAAAAAAAACTTCCAAAAACTGCATGTCCAAACACAACTTCAAGTTCCGAAAATCCCAACTTCCTAAACTCAAATTTCAAGTTTCAAGTTTTCAACTTCAAAATCTGCTGCTCACAAGAGCGTGCATACTTCTAGCTTAAATTCAAAAATCCAATTTCACTCAAACCCAAAAAAAAAAAAAATCACACAGATTAGACAGTTTTTGCAAATCCCAACTCAAGAACATCACAAAATTCTAACAAAATCAACCAAAAATGCCACATTCAAATCCACCTTCTCCAACTACTCTACATATCGTGAAAAAAAACATTTTTTACTCCATGCATGTAGTCAGTAACACAAACATTGCAGTTAAATCAAACAAAAAACATCACCATGAACACCAAAGAAAAATTCCGATCCAAACCAAGAATTTACAGTGATAACAACTCAAGAAACTTACATCAAAACACCCCCAAATAACTGTAATGTGCAATAGAACTTGATTCACTTGCTATGAAACAGCAGAAAATTTTCTCCCAAATCGCTCCGATGCAAAACCCTACTGTCGCAAATCCCTAAAAATCAAAACTTGTTGCCGCGATTTTAACTTATAACGGGCCGAGATAACCCGGCAGGCGTTTCACTTTTTTGAATTACTTTATTACTAGTTGGACATTTGTACTCTTCACAAAATTTATGTCTCTTAGTCAACACCTTTTCATCATTAGTCCATTCGTCAAATAATTTGACTCGACACAAAATTTTAAAAAAAAAAGAATTATTCATTTTTATTGTTATGGTTTGACTTGACACAATCATTAAAAAATAATACCACACTATCTTTACTAATTACTCTAATGTTTAGTATTTCCTCTGTAACAATTTAGGTGACTTACTTTGTTTTTTAGTCAGTCCCAAAAAGAATGACACAATTCAATATTAAGTAACAATTTAACTATAAAATATATATTTTACCTTAATGAAATAATTTACAGCCACACAAATTTTTATCATTCATTTTGAACCACAAGTTTTAAAAGTCTTCTTTTTTCTTAAACTCTGTGCTACCTCACATAAAATGGGACGTGGGAGTATTAAATTTGAAAAAAAATATGGAAAATAGTATTTAATACTAAGGGTAAAACATGAAAAAAAAATTATTTTTTCTTGATATGTCAAAAGTGACAAGTAAAAATGAAAATTTATTTTAGGAATAAGTGACAAGTAAAAGTGCACGAAAGGAGTAGTTTGATTTGATACAAAATTTGAGAAAAAGATATAAATGTTTTGATCTAAAATAAGTAGGTGCTAAAATAGACATTTTAATAAGTAGGTGCTAAAATAGACACTTTAAAATTAGATTGTTACCCCCGTCCCAAATTACTTGTTCAATTTTCCTTTTTTACTTGTCCATTTTGACAATTCAAGAAAGGACAAAAAAATTTACCTATTATACTCTCAATTAATTATTTTGAAAAAGGTAGAACTTCTTGAAAATCATAAATTTTTAATTCACCCACTTCATAATTAATAGGGTAAAATGATAAACTTACTATGTCAACCATTATTTTCTTAATAGGTGTATCAATCAAAAGTAGACAAGTAACAAGAGACAGAGAAAGTATTAGATATAGAAATGAATCATTTTCTTGAAATTGACTAAAAAGGAAAGTGAGTTCAAATTATTGATCATGTTTTTTTACAATTACACATGTTGGTGGTCGTTTGGAAATGCGTATAAGAATAATGTTAAATACAATGTATAAATTATGAGGAGATCATTTCTTATGCATTATTTGGTTTGGTGTATTAAAAATGACATGAATTGCATAATTTTAAATTTTTATATATTTAACAAAATACCTTCCACAAACATAGTAAAAATGTGGATATTTTTGGGGGCAATATAATGAGATTTAATTTAATTTAACAATAATTGTTTGAATTCACATTTATTAGTTTCTGTTTTGTAAACTATTTTATTTGGTAAATGATGCTTAAATAAATAAAATTTAAAAAGACTACAATAAGAGATTTCATAAGCCATGATTTTTTCTTCTTCGTCTCTCATTCAATATATTATTCTTAATGATGTTAAGTGAATTCAAATCATCTAAAATTTTATATACGGTATACATGTACATACAACTTCACCTAATATGTTCTCAATTTTTTACTCACAAAAAGCAACAAATTGTATAAATTTTAGGAATCACATAGTTTTAATATAAAATTACAATTTATCCCTATTTAGTTTGTAATCACATTAATCCCTATTAGAAATAAAGAAAACATAAGACGTATATTTTATTAATGGTATGTAGGTGGCTCATTAATAATAAATTAGTACTCTAACAAAAAAAAGATTCCCCTATCACTAATTAACAAAATAGACTAATACTTTTTCTAATGTGATCATATTTTACTTTATTATATCAAAGTTATTATATTATTATTAACTTTTTAATGAAAAATCACACAATCTTCTTAAGTATTACAAAAATTCATTAAACAACTATTTTTATACTCAACTTTTCTTCGGTATTATTGAATTGTCTCATTTATTTCCACTTAGTAACATTCTGTTGAGTATCTTTTCGATTAAGAAATATAGTTTAGCGACTTTCGTGATACATAAATAAAGTTAAGATACGATAGCTGTCTTTAACCTAAAACATTTGATAGAGAATGGTTTTGGACATGTAACACTTGTGATATATACATAGTGAATAATGTAGATACAAAAAGATATCAATTGCCTTGGCAAGTACAATTAATTGATTGTGACTAATTAACAAGTAAACAATACATGATATTGAATGAAATGTATGACTTCAGTACAGATACCGAACACCAGATGTTGAAAATCATACCATTCTTGCAAGGACTCTAATGATATCATCCACAGATGGCCTATGAAGAGAATCATCTTCAATATAAGCTTATGATACTGAATGAAATGTATGACTTTAGACATATATCGAACACCAGATGTTGAAAATCATACCATTCTTGCAAGTACTTTAATGATATCATCCACAGATGTCCTATGAGGAGGATCATCTTCAATACAAGCTTATGATACCGAATGAAATGCATGACTTCAGTACATATATCAAACAACAGATGTTGAAAATCATATCATTCTTGCAAGGACTTTAATGATATCATCCATAGATGGCCTATGAAGAGGATCATCTTCAATACAAGCTTTAGCCAAAACAGCTAAACACAATGCCTCAGCTAGAGGGTAATCTTCCATAAGACATGGATCAATAAAGTTCTTCAATTGTTCAAAACATCCTCCTTCATTAACACCCCCTCCCAAAAATGTAATTGAATCCCTCAAAAAATTCCCATCAACATCTTCTTTCCCCGATATGAGCTCGAGTAGTACTACTCCGAATGCAAAAATATCTACTTTTTCAGACACCGAGCCATGTACTAGATGTTCGGGTGCAATCCACCCTCCAAGACTTCCTATACTTCCAATGTCCCTACTCGTTGTTGTTCCAACCCCTCCTTTAGCTCCAAAAATAGCTAACTTTGCCCTCCAATTCGCGGTCATGAAGACGTTTTTGCTATTGATGTTCATGTGTGTGTAAGGTGGAATAGTACAAAAGTGCAAGTAATGTAACCCTATAGCAATGTCAAATGCAATTTGAGTCCTTTTGTGCCATTTTAAAGAAACAACAGAGGAATTTGACAAACAATCCCTTAATGTTCCATTTGATGGATATTCAAAAACAAGATAAGATCCTGTTATATCATCTTCACCATAACAAACACCTTGTAATTTCACAATGTTAACATGATTGATTCTTGAATGTACATCAATCACTTGTCTAGTATCCTCAAATCGTATTTTCTTTATTAACACTTCAACTTTATCGACACATCCCCTGTATACGTGGTTACTTACCTTAGTTTCTTCACTAAAATTACATGTCGCGTTTGTCAGTTCATCTATGTTGTATTCTCCCAATGTGTACTTTATTCCTGCAAATAAATCAGGAGATAAGCAAGAATTCATTGATGTTCTAGTAGTCGTTGGACCGGATATTGTTGGAGAACTTCTTGGAGTTGAACATGAAGTAATAGAACCCTTATTTATCGTAGAACGATTAATACATCTCTCTTCCTTGAATTTCTTTAACGCCCTTATGTATAAACCACAAGCGATTAAAGTTGCTACAAGAAGGAGAAAACCAACAATTGATCCTGAAATGTAGAGTTTCTTTAGTTTTTTATTTTTCGTTGATTTTTCTACGAGTTGTGTTGGAAGAAATCTAGGACTAGGAGGTTCGGAGTTTTGAACACTGAAATTGATTGATGGTTCTTTACTCAATGGTACCAAAATTGTTGTGTTTGAGTATACAGTAGGATTAAAACTCAAATTATTCACTCTCCATATATCTTCAACAGGAATCTTGAATTTTTCACTTACTTTTCCTGTATCGTCACCTGATATAAAAGGGTACGTGACAAGGTACTTTAATACAGGACCAAATAATTTATCAGGACACGCGCATTTTAAAGGTACAATCAACTCTGTTCCACCTTTGATTTCATTGTCATTAGACATTTTGGTGAAAATGTTTTCTTGAAAAAGCGTGACAGGCTTAACTAGACCTTCAAAAACACCACAAGCAACGTCATTGAATTTTGTGTTTGTAGGTGTAATGTAACTAACATTTGCTTGAAAGAATTCACCTAAACAAGAACATTGAATTGGAATAATCACCTCTCTTCCAATTTCAAGTATCTGAGTCGAAGACGAGACGTTGTTCATGAGGAGTAATTGATCATCAGGATTCAATATCCCAAACAAGTATGAAACATCAGAGATTGTTGTGAAATCTTGATTAGCTCTATAGATCAAAAATGTTTGACAAGAATCATTTGGTGAAGTACATGTGTATTTTGTACCTGGAGAAGTTATACTAGAAAAACATGAAGTTGAATCATAGTATTGTTGGCCATAACTTGAGCCAATAAAGGTCAAAATTACTACTAGAAGCCAATGAAAAATCATGGCATGCAACAAGAGAAAAAGTGAATAATCAAGAATGTGGCAAATGAAAGAATGATGTTGATATGGGAGGGGAGAAAATAAGATGATGGAAGAAATAGTATAACATATTTAACAATTGTTACACCAAACATATATGATGAATGGAATATTCCACATCAGACCGGGACGAGATCTTATTTTCTTTGAGCTAATTTTTAAGGTGTGAGTAGGTCTAAGACGTATTCTTTATCCAGGGCCGCTCTTTCTAGTTGTTTTGGTACAATTAGAAGATTCTCTAGAAGAATTACGTCAAAGGGATAAGGACTATTCAAGCCTTATAGGGAGTTTAGGAATTTAATTTTATCTCGGTTCGAAATGGGATCATTCCATTCATCAATATATACATATATATACATATATATTATAGATCTGCCGCGTATTATTATTATTGGATGAACGACTATTTAAGTTAATTTCTTAAAAATGAATATTATAAAGTTCAATCAGATATCATCAGGGCAGGCCAAGCAGTGAAGTATATGAAAGGGAATTTCCCATTAATTAGTTTTATTTATTGCAATGATAATAGTAATAGCCAATTGTGACTGAATTGTTTGGTTGTGGAAAATTTTATATTATATTAAGTTGCCGGCCACAATTTGTATATCCAACTGTTTTCTACTTGGCAAATAAAAATATAGACAGAAAAAATAGTATGGAATATTTTCTTGATGCTTATAATAGAACCTCCTAAAGTATCTAGCTAATATATAGTGTGACACAAGTAGGGTTTTTAAAGAATTCGGAGTTAAAAGGGCCATTTTTCTTATAAAAATGCATAAAGGTACCCTTAAAACTGAGCCATCTACTAAAAAATAATTATTTAAATGGATAAACAACCATTTGATCAACCTATATTAATTTGGACAAGTCGCGATCAAAACCTAGTAATTTATCCGTTTTGGTTATATAAAAAAATAGTATCTCTTTATGCATTTTTGATAATAAAAGTGGTCATTTTAGCTCCGAATTTAAGTTTTTACCGTTTGGTTTCATTCGGGTGTGGACATTATCGATTTTCGAATACGTAGCTTGTAAATTTGATAACAAACCCAATAAGATTTTGATTATTGGGTTATCTTGATCATTTCCTACTACTAATTTTTTAATAGAATTTAGCGACAAATAAATTTTATAGCTAAATAATAAAATTTATCACTAATTTTATTTAACGATGAATTAGTAACGAATTTTCATTAACTACGAGCAAAACAACGACATATTAGCAATGAAGTTTATAGTAAATTCCATTTTTTTCAGTAGTATACTTAAGTTTGTTGAAGAAAAAACTACAAAATAAAATAATAGAAAATCATATGGACAACAAATGAGTTTTCAATTACTAACAATTTTGTACAGTTGTAGGTATGCCACTTGTACCAAGAATTGTTTCAAGAGTGATCAATTCTAAGAAATATCATAGTATATATTCCAAAAGTGTTTCGAGTAAAATGTACGCAAGGATAAAAATGTAATTTTACTTTTCTTAATAGGTTATCGAGTTATCCATTAAATATTCATTAAATAAAGTGACAAATCAAGACTTGAACAAAAAAACTCAATAATCATAGGACACTAATCATTACAAAATTGACAAACTGATATCCCGAACCATTAACTCAATAGCCTTATTAATATCGATTTTTGTTATTGATTTGACCCAAAATTAGCATATCCCTATATATATTTTTTAGTGTGAATCTGAATTTACTGAGCATAATCTAATATGGTTATCGAGCATCCAATGAAAACTATATTGTAACTCTTTGATGAATGTTTGACATAATGTTGTCCAATTAACAATTATTTGATGGTTTACTAATTATAATTAATGAACCTTTCAACATTTGTTGCTTTTTGTGGGGTTGTTGAGAGAATAATTGATTAAGACAAATATGTCAACAACAGAAATATTGAGGGGCCCAATGATAACAATTTACAAAGAACTATATGACTTCAATTTATTTTTCTATAATAATTTAATATTGAATGATCAATATATGATACAACAAATAAATACACTATATAATGGAAAGAATTACAATCATGTTATAAATAATAAAAAAAAATTAAGGCCATTTCTAGCTCATATATATTGAGCTCTTATTTTTTTGGTACAATAAACAAAATCATCATAATTATTATAACTAGAACTATAGAAATATATTTTATTTTTGAGATTATATTGTAGAATAATCAATTATTCTTTAGGATCATTTGGTCTATAGAGTCGAATTGTTCGTTTGTTTGTTGCTTGGACTGGTCTTGAATTTGTCTCAGATTCCTACAAAAAAAAAACAAAAAAAAACAGAGCATTATTGAAATGATTTATAGGTACATAAATATCTACGACTTATATTGAGACGGAGGGATATACTTATAAGACTTGCTATGGAACTTGTATATTATCATATGTCAACTTAATTTATCGTTGATCAATTATAATGTCAATGTATATTATAATTAAGTTAAATCTAAATATGAAGCTAGAATAATTGATAAATTATTAGTATATAAAACATAATTCTAAATAACTTACGTCATGAACCGCTTCGCGAATTAGCTTCATTTGTTCTTTTGTAACAGTCCTCACCTGATAACATACAAAACAAATGATATCAAATATTAACTTCAAGATACATTACAATCATGAAATATTGCGCTTTCACATGAATAATATATGTTGACTTATATATTTCACAGCTCGAACTCGTAATTTTAAAATTTTGAAATTACCTTTCTTACAATAGTCCATACAACATCTTGAGTGCAAGGAGGAACAGTCAAAGAGCCAATATATCTATAATATTTTCTGCTACCCAATTTCACCTTTTTTGGATCAATTACTCCTATATTTCTCTCCACATTTTTTGTATGTGCTAGAGCTTTTAAATCACTCTCAATCTGAAATTAAAAAAATATCATAGTTATTATTATCAGTGACGTACACAAGTTTTGTTTTTTTTTGTATGTGTTAAAACTTATAATAGTGTTGAATTTTTTTATATTATCAGTGTATAAAAATTTAATTTGGTGTTTAGTGTAATGTATACCATAGACAACAAGGAATCAGCTCTTCCAATTTTGTACATTATTCCAACAACTGCAGTCTTTCCATCTTCACTTTCATGTACCAAATGAACCTCCAAATCAAATCTGCATTATTTAATTCATACAATATTTTGTTACAAGAGGAAAACAAAATACATAGCTTGATGCACAAAGCATTTCGTATTCATGCAGATTTCATGAAGATCGAGACACACATCATGAGATGTGATGTAGACAACCTATCCTAATACAAATATTAGTGGTTGATTCCACGACTCGAAAGTCGAATTAATGAACTATAAGTCACACGGAGATAATTTTATCGTTACATCGAAAAAATATATAATAGTAATAAATAAATTAAGTACCTTCTTCCATTGATGGTATGTTCAGAAGGTGAATGCCAATGAGCTTGATTGAGTTGATATTTAGTTCCATTTAATTTAATATGTCCAGCTCCACCTTCCCATCTTAACTGCAAGTAATAAATAATTTATTATTCATCACAAGAAATTTGTTTTAAAAAAAATCAATCTTTTAATATCATGGGAATTTAATTTCCAAAATCTATACATATATTTACTAATTAATTAATACAAGTTGCTAATGTAACGACCCCATATATAACTTCCCTCTTAATATCAAGAAATTAAAC